>PVIR01007714.1:0-30040 GCA_004026965.1 Petromus typicus | reverse complement strand
ATGTGCAATGTTTCAGAGTAGCATTCCAAATAAATACAAATATCACAAAATCAGTATTATCGCTATGTAATCACTTTAATGTAACATGTGCCATTCCCAAGGCCTCTAGGAAATTTCTTAGCTCTTGTGTTTATTTATCTACGACTCTAAATACATAAACTTACATTCATGAGGTAAATAAGCATCTCTTGTTTACCTACAGCATATGATGCATATTACCAAGCTAATGCCACATTTTTTGTACTTGGTTTCAGATAAACCCTGAAAAATAGTTTTCATATGTTTGTCCCCCTCAGCAAACACACTGGCTGCCTGAAATGGAGATTTTCACACACACACACACACACACACACACACACACACACACACACACACAGACACACACACACACACCTCAAAGTTCTAACCATGGTTTGAGGGGCAAAATCAAGGGTAATAATATAGAAATACAACTTGCCAAATTATGTTTACTAAATCCAACATCTTTCCATGGGTAGAGAATTGTGAGGATTAAACACGAATCATTTTAAAAGGAGCCCTCTAATCTGGTCTCAATATACAGCTTTTTGGAAAACTTGCAAAAGGAAGAATGTGGGCAAAACCAGCCTGGCAAGAAACCTCACATTCCAGGCTCTCCTACAGGCCCTGGGAGTCCCCAGAACAGCAGCTGTCTGTCCCCTCTGCTTCCCACAGTAGACACAGCACTGACTCCCAAAAGAAGGACACTTTCCACAGGAGTAATTACCCTGCAAAGACTGCTCGCACACCAGCATGGACATATCTGTGACAAACTGATGCAGATAGAGAAATGAACCTCCCTGGGATGTCTGCAGTGTGCTGATTTAATCAGGCATTATTCTGACTACTGGATGAATTTCCCGCTTCACAAACCTTGCTCCAGTCCCAACCCCCTTTCTTTCCAACAGGCAAGTCACCTAACTCTCCAAACTGACACTGCTGTCACATAAAGGGACACAAACTGCTAGAGCCGTGCCAGGGATTGTGAATGAAAGGAGATTATCATCCTGTGCACCTGTGATTTAACTCTTCCAACAGCCCTATGAACAGGTACTATTATTACCATTCCACTAACAGGTCATCTAACAGAAGGGAAACCATTAGATACTTAATTTGTCATAGACAGTGAGGGACGAGGCCAGGATGGAAGCTGGCTCCTGTGAGTTGGGCTAGCACATTTCCCCAGCAAGCTAAGAAGCACTGGGACTAAGATGGGAGACAGGGCCTGGCTTAGACCAGCTGGGAAGAGAGGCGTGGCAAGATCCCAGGATTCACATTGCACTGCCTCTCAGGACCATTATACAAGAACGTTCTTCGGTTCCCAGGAGATGTGGCTGGTGTAAAAGAGAGGGGAGGATGAGTCCACTGTGGCGACTCTTCACCATAGCCTGCCGCGAGTCCTCCAGGCCCAGACTATATATTTGTTTTGCTATTTCTTTTATCCTCTCTAGTTCTGTTCAAGTTTCCTCTGCTGAGCCAGTTTCTCCTTCACTCTTCACTACTCAAATAAACCTTGTTACCAATTTTGGTTCATCTCACTCAATTCTCTGTTCAAGATGACAAGAACCTAGAATATGTTTAATTGGAGAGCTGTTTCTAAAAAGAACTACTTGATAACCACTGCAGTGATCACCCACCTCTATCACACAGGATGCATCCTACAGAGGCTGCCATTCAACACTGTTCCTGCTCACAAAAGTGACCACACCATCCAGGCCCAGCCTGGGTTACTACGGTACATTATGATCCACCAACATACCAGTAAAATACAAGGTTTCTCCCAACCAAAGGACTATACACCCTGTTCCATGTCCAACGACCAGTGGCAATATCCACAAGACGCTGGAAAATGATCTGCGTATGGCATGAGTAAAGAGAAAGCTTATACATTCAGACAGCATTCAGTCATACCCTGACAAAGTACTCCCGAGTACCAGGCAGCATATTAGGACCACAAAGACAAAATCTCTCTTATAAAGAAGCACACTTCTCACAGTCAGTGCAGGGCATCATGCTAGCGGTGAAATCCCTCTTACTCAACAAACAGGGAAAGAAGAACGAGAGGCACATTGGAGCCCACCGTCAGCAGGCACACGTGGAGTCTTTCCAGAGAGGAATGAACCCTTTTTGGAGCTATCACAGAATTCTCTGCCCAGTGATATTTACAATAAAGGCAGGATGCCAGAGCAGAAGGCAAAATCTGGCTTGAATTTCCCCACAGCCAAAGAATCATTTCTAAAAATTACCTTGTCTGCATCCCTCGAAATAAGAAAATGCTTTTTAGTAATTACTCTCCACAATTCCACTTCCCCACAGGTTTTTACTCCACTTCTCACCTCTCCATTTCTTCCATCTGGTCCTTCGCTTCCTATTCAGAACATCTCTCTTAAAAATGGGTCACAACTTCTTTCTGTGAGGTGAAAGGGGTTAATTCAAAATGGTATCTAATCAGATTCTAAGGCTATACTTTTTGTAAAATGCTCTGGTAGAAAGTCTATTACTTTTCCCCAGAAAGAGACAGTATTTTAACCCTTTCTCCTTGGAAATTATTGTCCTACCTAACACTCACTTTCTAACTCTGATTACTTGAAGCACAATGGGGTCCAAACTAAATGCAAATAAAAATGGTATACAAATGATCTTGACAAAGAGGGAAGAATGGAAGAAGGGAGGAGCCAGTCATTTTATATCAAAGAAAATGAAGCTCTAAAAGAAAAAACAATTTAATTCTCTCACTCCAAGCACTTGCACTGTGTTGAGTCCTGAAAGGATGCATGGGATGTATGGCACCCATTAACCTTATTCTTAGCTCATGGCATTTAATTCATATTTTTTTAATTAGAGCATTTTAATCTTCATATTTGCTATGATTACAATTATTACACAGAGAAATGTGAATTTTTAAAAATATATACTATGAAATCTTAAACTTCATATTTAAATATATACTAGTCAAATTTGGTAAAAGCTGAGTTTGTCATTCCAAGGTGAAGTCGTCCACACAACACCCACATTGCATAAAGGTGTGTGTTTAGTTGTCTATCTAACCATCTAAAATGGAATATTTGGAACAAAAATGGCAAATTAACTACTACGATAAGGGAGAGCCAGAGTCCCTAAGTCCCTAGAACACACAACTGCCATGCAAACATGATACAACAATGAAGATTATTAACTTTTATTTCTATGTTCCCTGGCTTCGGTAACAGTGCTGTAACAACACATCCTAACAGTGCTGAATTTTATAGTTTTATAAAGCAGCTTCACATTCATTATTGTATCTTTATCCTGACCAAAGAGGAAGGGACTTGTGTGATAAAAACACTTCTATCAATGTGTAGATTAAGGAAAGCATTAGGAAATTGCATGATTTCATCAAGAATCCAGGACTCACAGAAGGAGGAGCTTATATTCAAACTACTCAGTTTGCAGGCATTTGATCCCAGACCCGAAGTTCTCTGCAGGGCACTCTGCGTACTGGCTGTGTGCATGGTCTAGTTTATCAGCTCACTGCTGTATGTCTTCTCACCCCGTTACGTTAGTGTACCTGAAAACTCAGAGATTAATTTTTGTTTTTAAAAGGAAGCCATAGTTAATATAGTTCTCAGCTGCAGTTAATAAAGGGTCAAAAGATGAAGGACAACATAAAAACCAATCTTTGCATCATCAAATGGATCAAAGTCCTTTCATCTACAAACATGTTACTCTTTTCCATCAGGATACAAAAAAAAATGTACTTAACTAATACAAAATTTCTAGAGGATAACAACATTTTGTAAATGCAGAGTCTTTAAAATCATAAAGATTCTAATGGCTTGTATTTACCAATTTTTAAAAACTTTTAAACTCACACGCTGTTTTGCATATTATTATACAGAATATTAAGGTTTCTATACCACTCTCAGATCGCCAAAGACAACACATTATTTGTGCAGCAAACAGACATATTAAACAACCGCATATTACTATTCTGAATGCAGTACAGTTAAAAGGGAAAATTTCACATTATTTTATCAAGAAGACTGATGAATTGAGACAGGCTTACTCAGGTAAATTCAACTGGGAAGAAAATAGTTAAGGAAAATGTTAAACAACATGAAATTTGAGTAAAACTTAAGCAGAACACTGAGGTACTAACTTGAGCTACATTACTGTTAGTAACCACGGAGCACTTCCTCCACTTCTTTTCTGCTGATTTTCCTACTCAACAGGACTGAAACTGCACCATATTCCTATCTGAATGTCAAGTAAGCAAAATAAAGTGTTGGCTGCTGTTGAGTTTGCTTTCAAACAAAAACTGAGTGACTTAAGCAGTTCAGAAGTTTGTTTATAAAAATCACTTATTAAAATGATTTCTATAGGGCTGGGGATATAGCTCAGTGGTTCCGGCGTCTGTCTTGCAAGCACCAGGACCCGGGTTCGATCCCCGGTAACCACATAACAATACTGGGCGTGGAGACTCACCCCAGCAGCAACCAGTACCACATACCACAGTGCCAGACGTGGTGGCTCACACCTGTAATCCCAGCACTTGGGAGGCAGAGGCAGGAGGATTGCTGTGATGTGAGTTGGAGGCTGAGCTCAGGGCCAGCCTGAACCACAAAGCAAGACCCTGTGTCAAAAAACCTTAAAAAAATAAAAAATGATTTATATAATTGGCAGAGATTAACACAATTCATCCAGTGAGTAGAGTAACTTTGTATTGACTGTTATACTGTCCCCAACCAACACTGACAGGGAAATATTCATAATGCACATACACTAAAACTACTACACATCTGACATCACTACCCCAATAATTACTATCTCTGCAGTCAGAATTGCTGTCAGGAAGTGGTGACGTCTGTGGCAGTCCCCTTGGGTCCTTCGCATGTTCAAGGCTGACCAAGAACCTGCCACACTACGTGTCTCATGGGGACAGCAACAAAAGGCCCACTGGTGACGAGAGGAGGGAAGAGGCCGTGCTTTCTCAGAGTGATAGACACATAACAAGGGGGACAAACACTTTCAAATACTTAAAAGTTAGAGGGAAGATAAGAGAAATGCCTCTTCATCTGAGGTTTGTTTTGTTTTGTTTTTTGTTTTTTTGCAGTACCAGGGATTGAACTAAGGGCCTTGTGCTTATGAGGTAGGCACAGAGCCACTGATCTAAATCTCTAGCCTGAGGTTCTTAGCTCACAAGCAAAGATGAGTATAATGCACAGTACTTTAAAAGGCAGTATTATGAAGGAATAATTATTGATACTCGTAAAGTTGAAAATTAAACTCTCAACATTATTTCTAAGAAAAGAAGAAAAGTTATCACACATTTTAAAAGATTTTTATGTAAAATACTATAAATCATTAACCACAGGTGATTTAAATGTTACTCTTCAATACTCTAGAAAATATGGTCCTCCCCTAGAAATGCTGGACTCAGCGGCACCACAGGGTGCTTACTGTCAATTCAGAGGCTGAGGACTGAGCCATGCCGCAGTGCTAAGCAAGAGAGCGAAGCCAGGAGGGAACACGTGGGGTACTGTGCACAGTGCTAGGAGGTAAAGTCTCAGGCTCTGAGGTACGTTCGCCTTAGAATTCATCCTGGTTAGGCTGTTGGAAAAACCATGTAAGATAACAAACAAGAAACAGTTTTTAAAACTGAAAATCTATTTATACATGTGTCTGTAACTGTCAGCTGATGTGCTACCTCTGACAGCAGCACTCAGCGGATTCCTTTCGCTGACACCAAGCAGACACAGGATGGCATGCCACCATGAGGACTCCATTTCCTATGCTGTTCAAGAGGGACACGGTTGAGATTGTAACAAAAAAGTAAGGAAACAAATTTTATATATATGGGGGGGTGGTAGGGTGGGTGGGGCTATGGGAAAAAATGAGAATTAAGTTGTGTCTTATACTGGTACAAATCCCCATTATGGAGTGCAATCATGATGTCTATATTTAATGTACCAATAAAGATAATTAAAAAAAAAAAAAGAGGGACACGGGATCGTAAGTGTGAGTGTGTGGACTCTGTTCATCTGTGGAAAATGTAACTTGCTGCTTGGACTCCGGGCAGACAGCACACCACAATGTTGCTCCTCTAACCTGCTACACAGGGACTCAAGTGTATGCACTTGCCCAAGAATTCCACATCCAGATCTCTGCTGGTGTGGCTCCCTCCACCAGAAACACTTCCCTCCAGTAAACCCCACTTCGCAATGCCCAGCTCAGTCCCTGCTTCCTTTGTCTCTGGCCTGAGGAGACTTCTTCACACCTGAATGCATTTCCAGCACGTAGTGTTGTGTTGGGGCTGCCTTGATCTCTAAGTCATACGCTCACTGAGTTCTTGGACACTTATTTGTTCACTGCTATGTCAAAACCCCTTAACAAATCAGAGCACAGTCACTGAATTAAACTGAATTCTACTGGGCGAGAAATCCATGTTAAGTGTGGACGTTAAAACAAAATATAATTGCAGAGAGACTGGATGGGCAGTACCCTCAAGGCACTGAGAACCCAGCCCTCAGGATCCTCAGTAACACCATCTGATCACAAGTAGGAAAACAAGTTCCCCAAGCCCTTTCTGGTCTTGATAAAGAGACCTATCAGCCACATCTTTAATAAATCTCTTTCTGTAATCTTTGTACTGCCTGGCTTTACTATACCAACTTATGGCTTGGAAACACTCTTGGTGTGAGAAATGCTCTCCAGCCCAGATACTTTACTTCCATCTAGTTTGTTAATTCAGATTTAAAGCACTCTTTGCATTCACTCTTTTGCAGCATACTTTCAAAAAGATTTGTACCAAATCACACATTTTAAGCTGACATATAAAACTTTTATCACAGATTTAAATAGCTGCAAATGATGTGCACGCCCATATATTTTTACAGTAAATATGCTTTAAATGTATTTTTGTCAAAACTTTGGAGCTAAGGAATAGTTCAGTCAGTTTATGACGTCCATCCACCACATAGTCTTTGTTGAAAACCAGTCACCAACATTAAATCAAATAGCTGAATCAGACCTAATTCTGTCTGAAAGGATTATTTCATCATTTAAATAAAATTGTAATTTTTGTCCCTGTGATAATTTCTCACTTCCAAATAGTAATTCTAAAACAGATGGGTGAGTAGAATAGCTGGATGGCTGGATGGCTGGATGGATGGATGGATGGATGGACGGACGGGTGGATGGATGAGGTGAGTCCACAATGGATGTATAGATAGGTGGATGAATAGGTAAGCAGCTAGGTGGCTGGATGGGTGGAAACACAGATGCATGGGTGGGCAAACATGAGCTCTGCTATGAGTCTGTGGACCTGGTGAAATAAACCCCATAAGAATCCACTTAAATTCTCCTTGTTTTATTCCCCTGACTCCTCCCTCAGGATCAGATTCTTCTCGGAATGTACCACTGTTCAAGACTCCAGAGATTTTTACACTCTAGGGCAATGAATCAAAGCACAATTCTGGATAGAAAAAAAAAAGGTATGCTTTTCTTGTTTTATAAATGGGACAAGGTCAATCGTGAAAAGGAAAGCAGATAAGTAAAAGAAGCCAGGCACAGAAAGATAAATACCACATGATCT
Source organism: Petromus typicus (assembly GCA_004026965.1). Taxonomy (NCBI): domain Eukaryota; kingdom Metazoa; phylum Chordata; class Mammalia; order Rodentia; family Petromuridae; genus Petromus; species Petromus typicus. The sequence continues at coordinate 22,449 of PVIR01007714.1, read as the reverse complement.
CAGCTACCTGTGAAATCTTAAAAAGCTAAAAATCACATAAGCAAAGTAGAAAAGCACTGGAGATCAGGGGAGTGGAGAAAGGGAAAATACTGATCAATGGCTATAAAGCGTCAGTCATGCAGGAGGAATACATTCTAGAGATCTATTGTACAGCATAGTAGCCAGCAAATATAAAAACTGTTTTATATCTCAAAACTGCTAAAAGAATAGTTTTAAGTATTCTCACTACAAAAAAACTGAGTAGTAAGTGAGGTGATGTATGTAACTGAGCTTAATTCAGTCTTCCCACCACGTGTGCGTATTTCCAAACATCACACATGCACCATAAACATGTACCATTCAAAACTGAAAACAGAAAGCAGCACTGGCAGGCCCATTCTGGGCACAGCTCCTCACACAAGCTGAGTTTTTAAAGAGTCTTCATGAAGGTTGGAGACACAAAAACTGATATGTCCACGTTCCCTCTTGACAATGGAGACAACAGTTGGAAGACAGCTATTATAAGATTCCCATTTCAGAAAATCCCCAGAACCCAGGGACTTTGTTCAGGTGGCAAGTGAATTCTACCTGTGATTTTTACCCTGCACATCAAACGGAGAGGGGCACCAGGGACTGTCCTCAGCCTTCTCCTCTGTAATGTACCCATTACATCATACACTCATTGCTGCTCACTATATAACAACATATCATAATTATGACATTATGTTACTGTACAGCACACATCTCATACACTCATTACACAGGCCTGCTGAAACTTTCCCAATATATTTAAACAAGGAATGCTGCACTACCAAAATCTCCACTAGCACCATAAGCAATAACCTAAGAAAAGAAAAAGAGCATGGATGGATATAACACAGATATTTCTTAAATGCCTAGTCTGAGAAGGGTGTGAGCAACTTCTGTGTGTACTAATGTGTTTTCCCACAAAAAAACAGTCATACTGCTGCCCTCTCCAAATCAGCTCCATCGTATGTAAAATATTTATAGTAAAGTACTTTGCCAAAAGAAATCTACATACCTCATACTTAGTAAAATTATTACAGAAAAAGAGACACATTGCCATTAATCCCCCTCAAAATCCCTTCACATCACACACACTTCTCCCATCATTCTTGCCACCCTCTGCAACAGTTCTTTCATGAGTGACATTAGTGGCACTGTTGTGGCTGCATCTGTGTTGCAAATCATTTCAGAATATTCATTTACCTTTCGTGGTCATTTTGGCTCTAGAGAGGAGTCCAAAGTCACACGGCGCCAGTTCCAGTGAAGAAGGAAACACTCTAATATTTGTATAAGCCTATCTTTCAGTTGTATGGCAGCAACATTAACCTTATTTTTTTTAAAAAATCACTTTGTAAGACACTCAGAAAGAGGATTTCAGAACTGCTTCAGAAAGCGGTAAGAATGCTAAGAAGAGTACCTAGAAGTGAGGGGAACTATTTTAAGGTGAATTAATAATGATGTGTCTTTTATTGTAGGAAATTTTAAATTTCAACAGTCACCATACAAATTTATCATAACCTTCATGGTTCATAGGGAGACGTATATATTTACACCATGTTTCTTGATTTCTGTCTTTGTAGAGCAATTTAAGGCTGTAAGATATTAAGAAATATAAAAATCACCAAATAATCAAATATTAAGAAATATAAAAATCTAAGTAAAATATCAAATTTGATTAGGGAGTAGAGGTCTGTGCCCCATACACGGCAGCACGGAGCAAAGGGCCAGGAAGACACCATCGCTAGCCCAGCCCACACGCCAGATCATAAACACCACAATACAGCAGGATCTCCTTCCACTGGAATGCAGTTCCATGGCAAGAAAGTAAAGGAAGAAATCTTTGTTCATCAAAATAATGTATTCTTCTGATACAAGGAGGGCTCCACACATTACACAGCAGTCGTTTTTGGAATATAATGTGGTTGATAGGCAACCAAAAAACTCAAGAGGTCTGTGCCCTGTCTATCATCTAATGGTACAAGGGCAGATCGGAGTGGCTGCCACAGAGACCAGAGGTATTTTCATAGATAATATTATTTTTAGTACTTACAGTAGTATCTATCATTACTGGTGTGTGGTCACCACTTTAATAATTTAATCATTTACTTTATACAATTTTCTGACCCAGATAAGTGCAATAATAAAGGTAATGTTTTATTAAACAAAACCCATTCTGTGCCAAACTCACATTGAAAAGTAGCACTCCCTGTACAGTTTTTATACATTATCTGGAAGAGATGCTAAAAAAAGCTGGAGTCTAGAAACCCCAAAATAGTGAAAATTCTTGATAATATGAGTGTTCTCTGCACAGAGTGTTCTAGTTTACTGAACATTCTCATTAATTGTGGCTTAATCAGAAAACCTTTTCTTTTTTCAAGTTCTTTTACTAAAACCCCTTTTAAATGTGTGTTCATATTTCTGTCTTACTAAATAGTATATGAGAATATAAATTAACCTGTCTTTGATAGTGAAATGCTCTGGCTCTGGATAATTACAATTTCATCTTAAAACACATTAGATGTAAAACAAGCATAACTGTTTGGATTTCTTTGGGCCTCAAGGAAAATTTAAACATCACTGAATGCTCTTTAAAGTTCTATGCATGACAAAAGTGGGATAAGAAAGTCAGTGTTGTCTGCCTGGAGGGCTCTGCTGCCAGCATGTGCTCTGGTGCCTGGGGTCACATGCTCTCAGACACCTCTTTGTCTATCACTGCAGCAGTGGCCTGTCCTAACTGAGTCTAACTTACCTGAAGAGATCAGCACCTGCTTCAGGTGCAAGTCCAATCTCCCTGCTCTGGGTGGGTGTTAAATTCACTTCGTGTCCCTGGCTGGGTGTTAAGTCACTCTACAAGCAGCGCCTAGGAGTGCAGAGGCAGCATGCCACACTGCCACACTTCGGTCCCAGGAATGACTCCTGGCAAAACCCCCCAGCTCACACACCACTTGGGCCTTCTCAGTAGCTCACTTCCTGCTGCTTACTTTCTCTCAACGTGGTGACCCTTGCTTCACTCCCTCCCTTCTGTCTGCTGGAATTGCCTCCTTAATCAATGACTTCACCCTCTCCCAGGCTCCAATTTCAAGAAATGCAAACTAGGAAACTTCAGTCAAAAGAAATCTCAGTCAGATGAAAACTGAGTAATTCTGAGACTCTTTGGAAGCAGGTTTGGTGTGACAGAAACAGTGCCACACTTAAATCTGCCAAAACCTGCACTAGCAAACGACTGAGATCTCCTTAAAAGCATACTCACTTCAGCCAGCTATTAACGTCACCAACACAACTACTCCATGTAGCTACAGAGACAGCATCACTGTCTCTCCCAGGAGAACAGCACAGGGTCCTTATGTAAGGCCGGAAACAAGTAGAAAGAGGCAGGATCATCCCGCTAGCTCAGCAGCAGGTCACATTCCCAAAATAGAACTTCACTTGATTTTTCTCAGGAAAATGGGCCAGACTGGCATGGAGCAGAGGACAATTCCACACAGTCTCAGGGACCGGAGGGCAAAGGCCTCACTGCAGCCTGTCCCCTCCTCAGGAGCAGAAGGACATTCATTTATAGGCACTTTCATGAAGTCACGGTTTCTTTTAAGCATCCCTGAAAACTGCCCTGCATTTTCTTTTCTTTTTATACTAAAAGACCTAGCTGAGCCCCTTACTCTTAATATTTAAATATTACAAGTATTAAATTATTAAATAGTATTAAATTAAACATTACTAAATTTTATAAATGAAACATTTTACTGTTGAAACCCCAAAGTCTTATGACTTAAAGCAAATCTGCAATTTTCTTTAGAGGGAGAAAAACCATTGAAGAGAAACTAACATTTATTAGTGAACACTGATTTTTACAGAACAGGAAACCAGAGTTCTAAGAAATTCAGTAGAGCTGAGACCTAAAGAGTCTCAAATACTGCAACAGATGAAAGTGCAATTCTATCTGTAGAGTTTTGAATTAATGGAATTTATTGATAGCTCTTTTCAGATTATATAAACTAGACACAGAATATTTTTAGAGATATTTAAAATGTAGCTTTGTCAAAATTTACCCTAGGGGCCGGGGAGTTAGCTCAGTGGTTCCGGCGCCTGTCTTGCAAGCGCAAGGGCCTGGGTTCGATTCCCCGGTAACCACATACCATACTGGGCATGGAGACTCACGCCCAGCAGCAACCAGTACCACATACCACAGTGCCGGGCGTGGTGGCTCACGCCTGTGATCCCAGCACTCGGGAGGCAGAGGCAGGAGGATTGCTGTGATGTGAGTTTGAGGCTGAGCTCAGGGCCAGCCTGAACCACAAAGCGAAACCCTGTCTCAAAAAACCTTAAAAAAAAAAAAAAAAGAATTACCCTGAAGGAGATAATTGCTTCTAGGTATATCTTTATTTCCTACAAGTAGGAATGACTTCAATTGCAAGACAAAAATTTAATACATATGAAAAGGACTAAGATTGCTCATGTAGTTGATGAAGAAGATACATCAAAAATGTTTTTAAAAATCTAAATTAAATATATGGCCAGGTACAAGAGGAAACTTTAAACCAATCAAATGGAAGTGATAGTGTCCATGGGTAGATAGTCTAGAGCTTGGTGATGAGCCTACAGCAAATAGACCGCAGTCAGCTGACTGCTATTTTTAAAGCTCTAAAGGGTTCACCATCATCAGTCTAGAGGGCCAGGGGTAGAAAGTGATAAAGTGTCCCCCTAGACTCTCACTCTGGACACCCTGAGCTTCCAGGGCCATAGGCTACCTGCTTCCCACTCACAGTGCATTTGGAGCCACCACCACCACCACCAGAGGCACATTCCCCTTGGGTCAGGGGCCGACCAACGTTCTGGAACTAGGAGGACATAGATCAGCCCTTCTGGAGGTGTGGGGGCCCAAAAATAAGGAAAACGATCATGAAAATCTTTCCAGTTTCCCTTAAATGGAAGAATTCTAATAACACGTTTTTTTCTCCTTTTCTCTCTTCTAAGAATTCTTCCCTTTTATTTTCAACACATTTTCCTTTCATTTCTTGCCAAGAAAGTAGAATTGCTGGACAACTCCAGCCTTTCCTGCTATCAGTGTGTCCAGAAGCCTTACTTCCTGTAACTACAAAGGAACACCTTTCCTAGCCAAGTGGATGCTCCAAGCAGCCTGGTCTCCCTCTGCCCAATATGTCGCCATTTCGCAAGAAACTGCGGTATGGCTCTGAATCCACAGAAGCGATAAAGGCCAATGTGTCTTCCCACTTCCTCTGCTCAAGGCACTGCCATGAGCACTGCGACTCACAGCAGGCCAGCTGGGACAAGCCAGCATTCCCATGCATGTCAGCCTGGCTCCACATCCTGCTCTGATTAGTCCTTGAGCAGCACTGTTTCTCCAACACTCACTCAATGGACACACCCAGGCAACTTCTCAACACACAACTGTCTACTTTTCTTGTTATCCTTTGTCAGCTATTGATAGCATTTTCCCCCAGACTGTAACCCAGATGCAAGAAGTCAAAACAAGTCTAAATCTCAAAATTTGGCCAACACACATTTTTAAACGTACTAACACAAAGTTAAAAAAAAAATTCAAAACTCAGTTTCAAACACTGACAGGTTTTCTAATGATGGCCCATTTGACAAAATAGAACAGAAGAGTTACAAAACACAGAAGATGCCAGAACTCTCAGATACAGTTCAGTGTTGGGAGAAATGAATTGAACTAGTGCACTAATGTTACTCACATGGAATAATCTCTAACATAAAGTGGTCTGCTGAACCTCTGAAGGACTCACAAGGCTCCACCAGGTTTAACGGCCATGACACCACCTTCTCCCGAATGCCTGCCCATACTGTACACCGAGGGGAAAAAAAAAAAAAAAGAGCAGCTGGAACCAAGGCTTGAGAAACACAGTGAGCTGAAAGCAAAGTGCCCCAGAGAAAGGGGCCCAACAGCACACAAGCTGACAAGTCTCTGCCTCTCTAAGACCTGGGGTACTCAGACAGGACCGCTGCAGAGTTCTCACAAAAAAAAAAAAAAACTCAATGCAAGGTCTTCAGAAAAAGCGTCCACAGGTTGTAGCAGGCTGACTCTAAGGTTAGGAAGTGTTCTCAGAAAATCCAGTAACTAGGAAGGAAGCAGCAGCTAAAATAAAACCAATGGGTGGACTAGAAGGAAATAATATTAAGTGATAAGACAAAAGAGAACGTCAACATTGTAAGCAGGACACAGAAAAATAAATAAGCAGGGCTGTAACCCAAAGCAAGGGGAAGCACGAAGGGAAAGAAAAGGAGTTCACTTAGATACTCAACGAAACTGCATTAACTTTAACCCCAAAACAGAATCAGAACTGAGATCAAATATGAGGATAGGAATAATTCAGGTGCTGTCAGACAGAAGATGTTTGTCCTGCCTTGGACAGGGAGCTGTTGGGCCATTCTTTTGGATGCAAAAGGAGAGAGGGAGAACATCCTCACCCCAGCTCTGCAATGCTAAGGGGCAGTGAGCGTGGAAGTCCTCACTATCCCAGCCCTAAATCAGTAATCAAGTCACTGTCACATAACGATCATTTATAAGAAACAGCCAGGACCCCCATTCAGTGTGTATAAGTGCCAGTGACACCAAAGCCATGCTTTTACTCACTGCAAAAGCACTAGAATGTAAAGCTCACATCCTCACAATGAAGACATTCGGTTTCCTGCCAAAATGTAGTGATTTTCAACAGATGAAGATGGCTGGGCAGCTGGCCAACACTTTAGACAATAGTTCATATCTTACATATGAATAACTGACTCCACAAGGATCAAAAATTACATTAAAATAGAAGTGATCTTTTCCACTTTAAAATCTGTGCATGAACTGGAAAGGAATTGATAGAAGAGCAGTGAGGGATATTGATGCGCACAATATTTTTAACATTCATGGCTCGATATTTGGGAATCTTATGTAGCAGACCTGAGTGGGAAGCTAGAGGGAGGCAAAAACCAACTCAACCAACTTTCGGAGCTGACAAATGAAACCAGGAACTTGGTAAGAAGACTGCAAAAGTACAGCTACAAAATCTATCAACAACAAAATAGGCAACTCATGGCCAGTGAAATGTTATGTCAACAAACCTTCACTTCTTAAATAGAATTTCTGCGTAAGTGGTAACTCATATCATTCGAAAGTTTTAAAAGCATAAAACAGCAGACTTTGAAAAATCTTCCTCCAATTCTTATTCCCACTCCTCGCACTTCCCACATCTTTAATAGTTTCTTGTGGTTCTTCCTGCTTCGTGTGAGCAAATTCAAAAAGGCCCACAAGTATATCTGTATTATCCTTTATAATAAAATGTGTGTACAAATATACACAGGTGAGCACAAGTGTTTGGACACTTTTTACTCCCTACTTCTTTCACCTAATAATACATCAAGGATGTGTAGTACATTCATTTTCACTGGGGCAACTGTTATTTAACCAGGCCCCTGATGTTAGACCTTTACGTGGTTTCCAATGTTGTATTCTAAATGCTACTGCACTATATATGATTTCTCCTTGTCATTTTGCCCATGTGTGATTATAACTGAATGATAAAGTCCCAGAGGAAGAATTATTGGTTTAATGAGCACATGCATTTTTAATACAAAACAATACTGCCAAACTTTCTCCTTTAATGACTGTCTCAACTGATATTCCTATCAGGAATGTATGAGAGTTCCTGCTTCCTCATAAAACTCCTCCTTGTGTTATAAAGCTTATTAATTATTTCAAAATTGACAGGTAAAATGATACCAAGTGAGCCCCAAAATGCCACCTCTAGTGCCCAAGTTCAAGAACTACTAGCAGTTTGGTGCTGCTGGTTCTTAGAACACCATGGGAAGTCAGAAATGGGAGCTGTACAGAAACACTTGGGACTTCCATTTTAGTATTTGAGGCTGTACAAAGGATTTTTGTTTTCTTGGGGTTTTTTTTTAAGGTTTTTTGAGACAGGGTCTTGCTTTGTAGTTCAGGCTGGCCTCGAGCTCAGCCTCAAACTCACATCACAATCCTCCTGCCTCTGCCTCCCAAGTGCTGGGATCACAGACGTGAGCCACCACGCCCGGCACTGTGGTATGTGGTACTGGTTGCTGCTGGGTATGAGTCTTCACACCCAGTATTGTACATGGTTACCGAGGATCGAACCTGGGCCCTTGCACTTGCAAGACAGGCACCGGAACCACTGAGCTAAATCCCCACCCCCTGTTTTCTTGGTTTTTTAAAAGTTAATCCTTTTTTAGTTACTTCTAGATTTTGAGCCACACTTTAAAAAGTTGTCCCCTCAAGGCTAAAAAGAAATTTCCTTGCTTGTTGTCCTCTTCTCTTTGTATGGTTTCCTTTTATATATATAAATGTATGATCCACTTGTAATGATTTCATCTTCTCTGGATGAGTATGTTCTCTTCTCTAAAGCACCTATTCAACTACCTTTTCTTCTACGTATTTGATGACACTCATGTACATCAGATTAAGCCAAGTGTCTAGGTCTTGAAACCTTTCTGTTCTTCTGGGTTGGTCTGTCTACTCATCTAAACCCAGCACCATAGTGCCTAGTTATTTAAGGCTTATAACTGCCTTAAAAATTAGATGATACATTTAGTCATGAGACACAAAGAGTATTATCCTAAAAGACATGATGACCGATTTGACTGCACATGAATGTTTTTGTAGTAAACTTTTGGTCCCGGGATAAAAGGAAAACCTGCAATGTATATATATCCCTAAATGCAACTGAAAACACCAAATTACCGAATCCAGAGAAAGCAAAAACTCAGACCTTTCAGAAATCATTTTAGATTTTATCTCAGGAGGAGCTAAAACTACAGTGCGGAAACACACAGAATACATTACAAACAAATACCCTAGTTTAGATCTCACATCACGGACCTCCACGCTCTTAACCTGAAAATCACTTCTTCTCTTTACTTTTTCATCAAAGGGAATTGTTCTTCAGGTAAAACTGCTTCTTACACAGTACTTGGCAACTTTAAAAAGTCCAAATGCACTTGTATTTTTATAAATAATTCATCATATCCAAACATGTGGCACTGTTTCAGCTCTCTATACGCAACACTTTGTCTCTGCTATGCTTAGAATGTATTTGTCAAAGTTAAAAGCTTTTTATCACAACCTCAGGAAAGAAAGCTGAGGCTTCACAAATGTCTCCCCGACACCTCTCTCCTTCCCCTGGTCCTGGGCTGCAGCTCCCACTGACCTCACTGCATGTGAATTACTGTGTGCGCTGTGACGCAGAAACCCAGGCATGGGTGCCAAAGAGTGTACTCGAATTACATGGGGGGAAAGAAAGCAATGAATCAAATAAAGCTTCAAGTTATACCAGCAAAATTCTACAGCCACATCATTTCCTTTTCTCTTTGCTCGTAGAAAAATGATGATTTTTAAAGATCATTTCACTCATTCTCTCTCACTTAGACACCTTCACTTACTTATTTCACTCACTAGACCTCATATGCTTAGCAGTATGCAGGCACTGAGGTGAAAAAAATGAATAAAACATGCCCTACAAAGAACACGCTGGTGAACACAAAAGTGAACTATCTCAAGCACCAGGTCATAGGAAAGTGCAGATGAGAGGAAAATGGCAAATCTTGGGGAGGAAAAGAGTCCAGGATGGACAGTTGACCGGAGGGAGGAGCCCATTAGGGGAGACAGGGTGACCCAGGGCAGAAGTTCACCAGCAGCATGATGCACAGAGAGCAGGAGGCAGACAGCTCAAGCACACACTCTACATCCTGAGGAGCTCCACGGGACCCTCTGGGCGACAGAACACCACTACAGAGTGGTGTGGCCACTTGTGACCCTTCCTCCAACACTCAATAAGATTTGTCCTCACTGCCTTGTACGTTATCTGGATACAGCAGGTGGCAACTCTGAAAGCAAGGAACAGGCTGGTCCTGACATACTTATCGCACCAGTCACTGGTGCATAGTAGATGCTCAGGACGGGCCTGGGCATCACATTGTCAACCAACACAGTGTTCCTGACACTTATCACTCCCCTCAGTAAAAATGCAGATGACTTCCACAGGTGCTCATTCTGTCACCTCCAGCAGGAGCTCCACCACCACAGCACCACCCTACTTCACACTTCCTGAGTCCAACTTTTGTGCCCTTCAATTCCTCCTTAATGCTCATTCGCAATGCCAGCTACCCGAGGAGGACACCAGCACCATCCCCCAACAGCCATGGAGTTCGCTCCCATCTTCCTTTTGCTTAAGATTAAAACTGCCCAGGATGGGCTCACACGCCAGGCATCCCCCAGCAAGGGAAAGAGTTTCCATAGCTACCACTGCACCGAGGCCACGAGAGACACACCCGCTGCTGATACTTACTTGACCTCTGGGGCACCCAGCCTCTTCCTTCCTGAGGCTCCTCTTTTGAGATCCGTGGCAGATTCTGCTCCATGGCACCACCGCCTGCTCAGGCCACTCCTGTGCAGGGCAACCCCAGTTCTTCCCTGCTCTATCACGGCTGTCCTGGCCGCCTGCTCACTTCCACTGTTCATTTCCAACTTGCATCCTGCCCTTTGGCTTCAGCTACAATACTGGCACAATAGAGTCACAAATGTCTGTTTGTAATCCCATCCACACCACAGCATTCTGAGGGCTGTCCTTTCATTCCTCCAGCTTTAGTGGAGCACTTAACTGGCATCAAGGAATCGTTCAACCACCAACTCTACCTGTGTGTCGACCAGGATGTTCAAAGTTCACACGAAACATCTAGATTCTCCCTGTGGGTGTCCAATCCTGGCCTTACAGGCTTATATTGCAGTCTGTTCTCCAGCTGGTCAGTCTTCTCTTTCCAGATTTTGTGTGTCTTACTGACTTTGTAACATCTTCTGTAGCAGCGCTGTGCAGTAGGCAGGCACCCCAGCCTTCTCACTGCCAGCCCCAAAACCTGATTCTAGTGCCGCCCATGCTCTGCTCCGCAGGTCTCCCTCCCTGGAAACAGCGCCACCACCACCGCCATGCACACACATGGAGTCCTCACCCCTTCGCCCCACGTGCGCAACCCACCTGCTGCCTCTGAACACCTCCAGTGCCGCCATGTCGCACAGCCCTCCTCACCCTTAAGCCGAGTCACTGGCATCTCCTGTCTTCACCACTGAACTGGTCTCCGTGGACTCCCTCTTCCCGGGACAGGATGAGTTTTGGAGAGAGTAACGTAGCATACATCAGGCTCAAGACCATCCCAGGGCTGCCCCTCATATGGGGAGGAAAATGCGGTTTTCCCTCTGACTTACAAGCCTTGCGCTGGCCCATCTGCCTCTGTAGTTACACTGCATTCCAGCGCTCTGCTCTGAGGCCCACCAAGGAGCCCTTCATCCATTGTTTCCTCTGCCTCAGGGAAACCTCGGCTTGGGGGGGGGGAGTTCTTCTTATCTACACAGCAGCTGCTAGGTGCCACCCAGACCCCAGTTTAAGTGCTGTGCCCAGGGACACTTCACAGACCACACTGAGTTGGCTCTCAGATTTTACTCACAGCCCAATTCTTTTGACTTTTTTGTCTGTTTGTTTGCTTTATTATCTACATTATTGACTAGCAGGTACCACATACACTGCAATCCCATCTATCTAGCACTGTGTAGGACATACGATAGGTATTTTAGCTCTGATACCTCATTCTCTGGGCATGGAACCAGCCTACCTCATCCTGAACTATAAATGTTTAGTGTTCCAATCCAGATGCTAAGGAGTCAGGGGTCTCCCATTCGTATAGTCCATTACACAGTCGTGTTAATATCACTGCCCCCTACTGCTTCTAACTTCCCCTCCTTGACTTACTGAGTGTATGGTCCTTGGTTGAGCTGGGCTCCCATTGATGACTCAGCACCTGGAAGGTGGCTTTCTTGCCTGCTCAGTCCTTGGAGGACTACTCTTTGTGAAGGTCCTTGGCTAAGACCAACAAATCCTCTCCCATCTGGCCACCACGACCCAGGCCATACTCCAATCTGAAGATTCTGAGGGAACCTTATCAGGCCGCGAGGTCTCCTCTGGACTTCTGGAGGACCCTCCCTCTCCAATCTCAATCCTCGACCAGGCCTCCCCGCTGAAGTCCCACACACAGGCTGTCTGTCTTCACTGCCCTCTGAGCCATCACATAGCCTCTCCTGGTAAGCATATGAGTTACCCACTTTTCTCTCTCTTAAAGCTGCATATCCATTGGGAGAACTGGTTTTGTCTGACATGCCTTTGAATCCTGAGCGCCTGGAACAGAGAATATGATTTCTACATATGCTCCAAACTTTCTAGGTGTCCAAAAGGCGGGTGCCGTATTTCATTTTCATTTCCATTTCATTTGGCTTGGCTTTCATCTTTAAATTTTCAGCACAAATATTTAAGTACCTTCTACCTGTATACCAGGCATTGTCGTGGTCTCAAGGACACAGAGCAGCCTGAATCTTGGGCTCCCACAGCCCTGTGTTCTACAGTGTGATGAGAAATACACAAGTACTGAGTAGGGCAAGTCCAGAGGTGGCCAGTGCGGCAGGGAAGGAGGAAGCCGTGCTGTGCAGCTGCTGTCTTCTTTGCAAGATCCTGAGCTTTTCCATCCAAGGGAGTTTTCCTTTAGACAGATTTGGAGAAAAGAGCAACTGCAGGAGCCTCATTTATGTTTTAAAAGAAAATTAAGATGTTTTGAATAACAACTAAGCTTTCCTTTTATGGGAAAGATGTCTTTTACATGAAAATTATTTTTCTTTCTCCCCCTCAGACCTCATGGGCAGTTTTTAAACAATCAAGAATTCACAATATATTAACCAATGAAATATTCACTACACTATGCTTAGCCTGCTTTACGGGAAACAAAATATTTGCTTTCATTGCAAACCATGCACTACAACACACTGCTTCCCTAGTGGGGATAGGAGAGAGGTTATATGCAAAAATTACTGAGACACAATCTTTTAATGATTCTACTACTTCTCACTTAAACTCCTCAGAACTATTTCTGCCCATAGAGGTTTTTTCTTCAAAATAAAAGCGGAATTTTATAGAATTGTATATTGATAAACTAAAGAATCTCCCCCAATTTAAACAGCTCTGCCCTTTGGACGAGTAACCAGCCAAAAGACAGCTCAACCCTCCTTGGATAGACGATGACACTGCCCACACCCAGCCTGTCAAGAATTCAGTCTTGCTTTGCTGGTCATCTGCTAGGGCACCTACGTGGGCTCATCAGGTCCCCTGGGGACAGAGCGACCATTTCCAACTCGCCCATTCTTCCAGCTGTCAATTGGCTGTTGACCAACCTCAATTCACTTCTAGTACAGTAGTGGGGGGCCTAGTTTTCCTCTGGGTCCTCAGCTACAAGGAGCCCAATTAAAATATACTAAATGTGAAGTCTAGTGTAGCTTTTAAGTGTCAAACACATTTGCTCTTAGGCGGGAGTATATTTATCTCAGCCGGTCCCAGTGTTAGCCACACAGCTCTCACATCTCAGGAAACAGAGCAAGAGTGGCTGGTGATGGGTGTGAACACACTTAAAATCCTCAGTGCCTGCACACATGCTTTTTTGTTTTGAATATTTGAGCAATGCACAGTAAACTGTTTGGAGGCATCTGCAGTCCACATTTACAAATCTTTCCTATCATATATTCCTTACTGTCCTCTCCTCTCTGACCTACCTGTTTTGCCTTTTATAGAGGTCTGTGTCATTCAGCATGGCTTATTGGTAAAATATAAATATTAAAAGAGAGAGGTAGGGGGACTTACACCTTCTAACTATCCTTAAGGGTGCTTTCTGAACTCATCCTCACAAGGCTTTTGCACAGGTGTGGCTCATGCACCCTCCCTCAGCTGTGCCCCTCCAGCCAGGGCACACTAGGGCAGTGACACTGACCCCCCAAAGAAAGAACCTTGTGTTGTCTGCTCTAGAGGGCTAAGTGCAGACCACGTGGCTTGGGCCAGCATAACTTTTGGGCTCTGCATCCTATGCTCACCTCGCACTGCCTAGAGCATTCCCTGGATCGCTCTGGCACAACTGATGCTTCCTGTTTTATCAGCTACACTCCTAAGAATGAAGTGTGAAGCTGGATAAACAAAAAAGAGTCAAGAGACAGCAAATGACAAGAAATGAAGTCAGGAATTGCCTGATAAAGACAGAGTGCGTGTGTACATCAGGCATGTCCGTCACTGGCCACTTGTAACACTGGACATCAACACTATACTACTTTGGAGCAGCCCCTTCTTCCCAACCAGTTGACAAACTCAGGATAGGTTTCTCTATTTGGCTTGAGACTGCTAGGGCCTGGCTGGGACAGGACTTGGCACATGACACTAGTTTTTGATGAGTATTTAGTGAAAGACTGAGTTAAACAGTGGATTAGTGTGAACCAAAATTGAAAGTTAAATAAACAGGCATGAAACTGGATACTGTACCTTCAACATATGATATGGTTTTTGATACCAAAAAATGAAACAGGCATTTGTACAAATTGTAATTGGGCATAGCAGCCTTTACATGATGATTTGTCAGACAAAGAAATCAAACTATATGAGGAAAAAAATGAATAGACGGTCAATACTTAGACACATCTGTATGCATTTGGGAAATGTTATATTCTTTTCTTTCTTTTTGAGACAGGGTCTCACTTTGTGGTTCAGCTGGCCCTGAGCTCAGCCTCCAACTCACATCACAGCAATCCTCCTGCCTCTGCCTCCTGAGAGCTGGGATTACAGGCGTGAGCCACCACGCCCGGCACTGTGGTATGTGGTTACTAGGGATCGAACCCGGGTCCTTGAGCTTGCAGGACAGGTGCGGGAACCACTGAGCTAACTCCCCGGCCTGGAAATGTTATATTCTTGTAGAATCTACAATATGTCTTCAAAAAGGCTGATGTTTAATGACAGTATCAGGAAATCTGGCCAAGCTTCGGGTACTGTAGTAATTGGGAGGAAAGTGTCTTCACGTGCACCATCAGACAGAAGGAATCCAAAGCAGACTCCGAGGTCCAAGCAGAGAACTGTATTCCCCTTGGGATCAATCTTCTCTTCCCATCCTCCAGTGAGCAAGGTCTACTGATAGATTCTGTTCGAAACACTTTAGCACTTACTGGCTTAGTACAGTCCCAAAGGGGGCTTCTGGAGCCTCGACTCCTATTCAAACCCACGCTGTTCTGGGGGATTGGAGTGGAGGGGACAAAGAGTGGGGGCCACTCTTACCAGAGTTGGTTTGACTTCTGAAGCTTTGGAAATTGTGTGCAGAGGGGATCCCTTCAGGGCCCTCCTCTCCAGGCACTGTCTTCCTAAAGGGAAAATCAGTCCCAACCCACCCACGCCCAAGACTGAGCATCTCTCCTGAGTTGCCCTTCTTGTGTCCCCACAACACGTACTGCAAGGCCAGCCCCAACTGGACAGGCAAGCAGCAGGCAGAAACTCCTTCATCTATCTGCACCTCTATCCCATCCCCTGAGGTGCAGCTCTCATCATAACCCCCCACATGGACTTCCAGTTCCCAAGAAAGACAGGAGATGCCTACTTTGTGAAAAAAATAATTCAGGAGTGCACCAGGAAGGACCAAGCCTTAGGTGGGGCTCCAGTTCTGGTGGCTACGAGTCAGTAAAAATGTCTCTGCTGGCCACATCTAAAGGCATCAATCCAGGCCACAGTTCACCCCACTGGTACCAGATCACACCACTTCTCAAGGTATTACCCACAGGTCCTGAATTCCAGGGACACCCAGGGCAGGGTGGAGAAGCAGTACCTGGCTGAGGCCATAGGGCCAAGGGATCAGCTGGAGCACAGTGGTCCCCACCTGAGAAGCAGGATTATAAAAGACAGAGCTCCCCTTAGAACACACTCGAGTATCGCTGGCTCAATAGGTAATGGGCGCTCCACGCACCCAGGAGAGCTCTGTCTGGCCGCAAGGAGGGGTTCCACCCCGCGTGTCCTGGAGCAGCTGAGCCAGAAGCAAGCTGCCATTGGAAGCGGGAAGCCTAAACAGCAATCTGAAAGAGATCTCGCTGAGAGAAAAAGCGCCTTGGAAACAAGGGTCGTGAGCGAGGAGCAAACAAAGGCTTGGGTGCGCACGCGGCGACGGCGGCACGGAAGCGTTGCTCAGGGCCACGGGCCGCCGTGCCAGCCTGGACCGGCGCCTGGGTAGTCCGGTGCCCCACCGGCGCAGCCTCCCGGACTCTGGCTCGATCCGGCCGGCCTCGCCTCGCCCCCTGCAGCCCCGGTCTTCCCGCGCTCCCTCCGCTCGCCCGCCATCCCTGGCAGCGGCGACTCCCTCCTGTGAGCATCCGGCAGCGCAGCTCCGCGCTACCTCGCCCGCCGACCCCCTTGTTCTGGCCGAGATCTGACTTTGGGCTCCAGCTGGTTCCCCTCCCCCGTGGCAAGCCTTGTGCCGCCCTTAGCCCGCGCACGCAGCCCCGGACCGGCGGGTGGCTAAGCAGGGTGGCAACCCAACGGTCGTCCCGCGAGTCGGAGCTCGCCGCACCTTCTTCCATGCCAATACCCATTGTCCTTTCTCTTTCTTTACTGACTCGGATATGCTAAGCCCCAGCGCAGGCATTAGGTGGACGCGGGTGGTGGCCGGTCCCCTCGGCCACGGTGCACACATTTCCACTCGACTTCAAGCTCAACAACACGATCACTGTGGGAAGGGGGCGCCGGCACATCTGACTGCACATTAGGAAGCTGCTGGTCCGGGGTCCGGCCTAACCTCGCCCGGCCGCAGGGATCTAACAGGAGGGTCACAGGAGGAAAGGAAACGTGTTTACTTCTGCCAAGTGGCCAAAGGCTGCAAGGAACCAGGATTCTGTCCTAAGTGGTGACAAAGTTGCAAGTATAAATTCGTCCCCGGTCCTGTGACCAGCAACAGCCCAGGCACCCAGGGACAGGCTGAAGGTCCGGCCCGCTCCCACCGCCCCAGTCGCCCTTCCTCCGCGCGCAGAACCTGGGAAAGCCCGGCGTTCCTGCGCTAACGGACGCTCCCGCGCGCCACCGAGGTGCCACCAGCTTCCTGCCCTTCCAGAGAAGCAGCCGGGCGCCGGCCGCCCCGACCCACACACCTTGGCCGCCGCCCACCTCCACAGCTCCCTTCCCTCCGGGTGGTCCGAGACCCCGGGCCGCCGCCCCCGGGGCAGCGCGGGGCCAGGCCACTTACTGGGGCTCAGGAAACACTCGGTCAGCCTTCGGAAGCAGCTCGTGTTATTAGAAGGTCCATCTTCCATGTCGGAGCCGAAAAGCAACGGCGAGGCAGCGGCGAGGGCGCAGCCGGCGCCTCCGGGCCGCCGCGGAGTTCGGCCGCTTCCTGCGGGGCCGGGCCCGGGGCAGCCCCCGCCGGCGCTCCGAGAGCCAGGGGAGCCCGCGCCGCGCGCTGCTGGGCAGAGCGGGAGCCGGGGCGGCGGCGGCGGCGGCCGGATCCCGGCGCGCGCGGGGAGCAGCAAGCCCTGGAGCGCGAGCGAGAGGAAGAGCCGCCGCCTCCCGCCGCCGCCGCGGGGACTGCTGCCGGGGGGGACGCTCAAGGAAGCTGCTTCTTGTCCTCCTCCGCCGCCGCCTGCATCGCCGCCGCCTCCTCCAGCAGCCGCTGTGCCCTCCCTTCCTGGGAGACGCGCGGGGAGGTGGAAGGCGGGCGCGGAGGGGAGAAAGGGGGGAGGGGGCAGGGGGGGCGGCGGCCAGAAGTAAAAGGAAGATGGGGAGGAGGGGACCGGGGAGGAAAAGGCGAGCGCGCGGGGAACGCGGGCCGCCACCCAGCCGCCTGCGCCGAGCACTGAGAGGGCGCCCGGGCCCCCCGCGGGGCTGGCGCGGCCTGCCGGGGCGGGGGGCGGGCGCGAGGGCGCGGCGTGTTCGTGCCGGCCGCGGCCAGGCCGCTCGGGGGCCAGGCCCGGGCCCGCCACGCTTCCCCCGCCCCCCGCGCCGCGCCCGGGTTCCGGGCAGAGTTGTCCGGGGCCAGAGCCCGGCGCGTCCCCGGCCGCTGGCCGCGGAGCTCGGGGGCGGGGAGCGCGAGGCTCCTCGGGGCTGGCCATAGCCCTGTTCTCCGGCCGCCGCCGGGGCAGGCCGCCCGCGGGAAGGACTGGGCGGGCCCCGCCCCCGCAGGACCTGCCCTCGCCGGCCGCTTGGCCCGGGCGCGTGTCTGGTCCTGCTCTCCGGTCTTCTCCGGCCCTCCTAGCCCAGCCTTCACATCGCGCTCCGCTTTAGGTGCAGGGCGAGCTGGGGTTCGGGACGACACTCTGTCAGCGCCGGCGCCCGGCTACCAGCTGGCGCACGCGATCTGCGTCCTCTCCGGCCGGGCGAGGGGCTGCGGAGACGCTGCCTGCAGGCGTGGCGTGGTCTGCGCGCTCCGGCGCCTGAGCCTCGGCGACTGCTCGGGAGCAGCGGAGAAAAGCGCCGCAGTGCCGCTGCCGGTAGAGGAGGCGGCGGCGGCAGCAGACGCCCACTGGCGGAACAGGCGCTCCCCACGCCGCCGCCGCCGCCGCCGCCTCCCGCACCCTCGCGGCGAGCCGGTGGGGTCTCGGCTCCGCGGCGTCAGACCCCAGACCCCGCCGGCCCTCTGCGCTCGTGTGTGTGTGTGTATGTGTGTGTGTGTGTGTGTGTGCACCACGGACTGGCGAGCAGGCCGGGATTCGGCCGCATGTGTGCGGTTCTCCTTGCTTTGGGGTCCACTCTTCTGTATTCTAAACCCGCATCCCTGCAGCTGCTCCACCTATGTACTGTTGGGCGAGCCACATTGGCCTGTGGATCGCCTGGGCCAGGGAATCCTCCCGCTGGCGAGCCAGCAGCCCAACCAAACAGTTCCCAGTCAGGGCTCCCAGGAGGAGAGTTCAGACTGGAACATTTGGTAGGAGTTGAAATGAAGCACAGAATTTCCAGTAAACCTAAGGTCTGAAAGACTGTTCATCCCCAGGACCTCCTTCCCAATGGTCATGTTAGAACAAATTTCATGCACACACGTCCAGTCTGTCCCAGTGGGAACGGAGAATGGAAACATCTAACTATGGCTCAATTACGAATAATGATGAGGTCATCACTCTAAAACAACTAGGGCAGCCTCCTCACTGGTGGCTTTCGAGGAGCCCGCTTGGCCCCTTCCATAGCCACAAACCAGGCGTTTGCTGTTAGGGGACTGTGCTGCCCAGTGGGCGCTCAGAACAAGAAGCCGCAGAAGTTTGGGAAAAGTTGGAGATCTGGAGCGCACAGACGCGCGGCCGGCGAGTTTTCAAAGGCGCGTGGTGGCGACCCCGCGCTGGACTTTCCGAGCTGGGAGCAGTCACCCTATTGCGCCACTGTGGGACGTTCAGACTAAGGGGCCTTGGACTAAAGCACCCTCCTGGAAAAGCAACACTCGCACCTCAGCCCTGCTTTCGCAGAGTGCAAGGCGGTCCGCCGCTGAGGGAGCGCGCCGTGCGCGTTGGTTGTGCTGTGCTGAACGAACGCGTGGCAACTTTGTCCATGTAAGTTTGGCCCGTTCAGGCTCTAGGCGAGGCGAGCGTCCTGAGTCCTCTCTCGTTCTCCATGGTTTCTTCTCCTTCAGTTTTAAGTGTTTTTATTTTGAAACTTAATCTAGATTTTCTCCATAGTCAGTGCTCTTCCAGATTCCCATCAAAAAGCTCCCAGGGTGGAAAAAGGCGGACCTGGGTTTGCACCGAACTGAGCGGAAGGGACTCCAGGACTCCAGGGAGGTGGTGCCTTTCTGCTCCCCACAGAAGTCCCCGGGGCTCCTTGGCGGTTCTCGAAAGGCTGAGTGCCACGTGTAACAGGCTGCATTGGGCACCTTTACTTAGGTCAGAATCTGAATTTGCAGAACAAAAAAATTATCCCAGAGACTTTACCTTAGAAGCCGCGCGCGGGTAGGGGGCCGCTGCCCCTGTGTCCAGCTGGCCATCAAAGGAAAAAGTAGACAAGAGGAGCGATGCAGCCAGTCTCTTCCCACAGTCTGCCTCCAGCAGCTCCTGCGGCAGCGCGGGGCAACACGTGTTACTTCTCAGAGAGGAGTTTGCTGTGAGCAAGGACGGATCCCTCAGCCGGACGGTGCTTTTACACCTTTAGGGAGATGAGGTTCCCTAAGTCGTTTATTCTATTACACTCATGCTGTTTTCTTTGCCGTTCTTAACTGAGTTTTTGGAGTCAATGCAACGATCTTCCAGCTACAAGGAAATTTGCGCTTGAATGTCGAACCACCTTTCAGGCACAGGGGAAGGAAAACATCAAATATTTGTTCTGTAGTATTGGCTAGATCAGATGCAGACTCCATAGAAAGTTCCCCAGAATTTCTTTCGATCTTTCATCCTTCTTTTCTCTGCTTGCTGGAGGGGAGACGTTTCCTGGAGAAAAGAAAAATCACAAACCAAAACAACGGAAAGGAAGTATTTGAAAAATTGCTGACTGGTGAGCAATTGAATTTTGGTCGTTCCGCTGACTGAATCCTGCTGTCCACGAGTGTCCGTGTCTCACAGGTGCGCGGGCACTTTGCCATTTTTCAGAACTATCTTTTAGTTGAAGATTTAAATTACAAACGCAGACAGAAAGGCTTGTCACTCACGGTACTCGGGCGTTCCCACACCTGTAGAATGTGTTTCTTTTTAATTCTTTTCCATCCTTATGAGTTTCTCTACTGGTGTATCAGAAAAAGAAATAGTCTGTCACTAAATACTAATTACTCCAGTTCGTTTATGAATAAACACACTGGCCAGTAATTGAGTAGAGCATGCATATGAAGGAACAATACAGTTTAAGCATCAGAATATCATCAGATACCAGAATAGTAGTTACCAGGAGCGCAAAACGGGAGAAAGCCACTTGGATGCAATATTCTAAGTAAAGGATTCCCCTCATTCCAAGGTGAGCAATTGCCAGCCTAAACTGCAGGGAATGGACACTAAAAGAATGTTAGCACCAACAAAGGTGACAAAATGATAATGACATTATTCAAATCTCAGCATTTTAAAAGAATGTAAGGCTTCCATCAACAATCTTTACCAAAGAAATGATCGAGAGAGTTTTATTCTAGTAATGAACCCTTACATTAGTGGACCAAGTAAGTATAAATATGGTGACGCTTCCCAGATTTCCATACATTGTTTTTACATAATTATTTCTGTGCTACTTTTAGTATTTTATGCCTATTTTTAAATGAAAAATAATACCTGCCTGCATATTACCTAATTTTGATTATGTAATCTTAAAAACATGGCTCAAAGGAGAGCTTAATACCTTTTTAAAAGATAATTTTCCTCAAATGCTATAACATTTCTTCATAAGAATTTAACTAAAAACTCCTTTTAATAACCTAAGAGTTTCATCACTGACGTGGTTAAAGGTTTATGAACTGCTGGTAAATATATAAGATCTGTTCTTAGAGGATTTTGTTTTATAATTTCAGTATTACCCTTTAAACTGTACATTTCACACCATTGAGTCTTGAAAAAATTATCCCTTGAAATGTTAATGAGATTCACTATAGGTTAAAGTCCTCTTCTGAAACAGATAAGGTCTATTAAAAGATGCTCTCTCTTTATCTTGATATTAATTTTTGTATCTAAAAGACATAGCAAAACAATTCAGAAGCAAGTGGCTATTTTTCTTAAATTAGACTTTTCAACTTAATACCTGGTAAATTATCAACAGGTGTATCAGGCAAGTGCTACATCCACCAACTGCATTATAAAGATAATCTCTTCAACACTCAGCACATTGAAACAGATGTCAGCCAGCAGGCAGTTGTCCGTGACCTCTCAAGCCCATCAAATCCTTCACTACTAGTTCTAACGGTGACTCACCAGGGAGCTTTCTTCAATGTCACTCCTCCTCAATGTATCTTTGGTATGTAAGCCTCCTGGAATTTATGAATTTTATCTGCTCAGATTAGCATGTAATGCAGAATTACTTCTTGAGAAAGTTAATGCATATGTGATTTGTTTTGACAGTTCTATCTTAAACAGCTTGACAGCCAGGGTCTTGCCATTATTATTTATTAAATAATAAAGGCCTGCATGCGACAGGGACTCGATAATTGTTGTCCTACTTGTCACCTGCATGCCAACTACTGATAAATTTCTATTACTGTTGATGCTAACAAATCTAGAGGAAAAAGAAGGGTTTTACATTATTATCCTAAGGTTAAAAATACAAGGCTATAATAATTCTAGTTTATCACAGCTCAGTTTGTAATAGTTAAATAATTAAAACAGCTCAACTGCCCATCAACTGAAGACTGGATAGAAAAGATATAGGTTTTGAGGGGGGGTTGGAAAATGGAGTATTTCTCAGCCATCAGGAATGATAAATTAGAAACACTTATACTTAAATGGATGTACTTTGAGGACATACTCATAAGTTAAATATATGACACAGATATGTAAATACCATATCTTTTCTCTAGTACAAGAAACTAAAAGTGTAAATGAAGTCCAGAATGTATGATAGGTATTATGAAATAAAACAAAAATGTTCAAAGGGAAAAGGGGGAGGAAGGATAGGGGAAAGTAAAGAAGGGAAA
>PVIR01007713.1:0-59773 GCA_004026965.1 Petromus typicus | reverse complement strand
GGAGGCAGAGGCAGGAGGATTGTGATGTGAATTTGAGGCTGAGCTCAGGGCCAGCCTGAACCACAAAGCAAGACCCTGTCTCAAAAAACCTAAAAAAAAAAAAAAAAAAATTGTGATGATTGTACAATTCTATGAATAAACTAAAAATACTTTAAATAGGTAAGTTATATGTTGTAAGAATTATATTTAATAAACTCTTACTTGTTTTAAAAAGAACAAAGCACTGTGGAGTCCCAGGAGCCTGCTCCTTGTGGTGTGAACCTTGTCGTTTCTTCTTCCTCCTGAGTGACGTTATAAGTCAGGCCCTGGCTATGCTAAGTCCTGGGCCTAGAGACAGGGTGGCTCAGATAGCCCACCTCTCCATCTTCTTGGACCTGAGTGTGGACCACCCTGAGCGGGACCAGCACGCACAAGCTCATGGAGTAGGGAACCTCTCAGAGGTTCTGAACACAACAGTAAAGCTCTGAGTTCCATAGCCAGAGCCTGTCTGGGGCTTTTAGGCAGAATCAGAAAGGGCTTGGAGCTCAACAGGGGCGCTGGGCTCCAACTCTAGCCTCCTCTCCCATGAGGCACATTCAGCCCACTTTCCTTTTATTGCAGTTTAATTAAGTTGTTTTATCAGAGTGGTACCAGGAATCTGGAAGCTGTAACAGCTGGGGGAGGAACAGAAGCCTTGTAGCGTAACTAAACCAACAAAGTGCTACCTGAGCAGATCCTGGAGCCTGGCTGCTGCTGAAGGGTGTCCCCTGCAGGGAGGGAGGTGAAGGACTCCCCTACCCACGACAGCCCAAAAGAGGACCTTTGCTCAGGGCCTGAGAGCTGCCCCCTCCCAGGCCGCTGCAGGGATCACTGGCCACACCGGCATTTTCAGATGGGCATGGTCTGACTTCCAGTCAGCCACTTACCTCATGCATGCTTCCTCCCACCCGCCCCTGGGCTCTGTCTTCTGCACCCTGGCCTTAGTGGGAAGTTAATCCTTGATGACTGAAGGACATGACTGTTTTAGGGGTGGGAGAGAAGGGAAGCTGACACCAGGACCAGGCAGAGGTCAGCCTAAGACAGTTAGAGAAAGAACCAGAAAAAATTGCAGCCACTGAGATGATTTAGAAACAGGTACTTCCTCACAAGAGTGGAGAAATGGGCACAAGGTCACAAAGGTACACTAGGGGGGAGAGAGTTGCCATATCAAATGACAATCATTGAAAACAAAAATCTATACTGTTGCCCTGTCAAGTGGAGGATTGGAGGAGACAGGAACCAGCCTGGGATTTTTGTCCTCAGAGAGCTTGCAATCCAGGGGAGAAGGGGTGTGTGTGTGTGTGTGTTGTGCTGCAGGAGTTGGGCTTGATGGCTGAGGAAAGGGAAGTTGCTTCAAGGACTGAGAACCGTGTGTGCAAAGGTAGGAGAGTGCCAATACTTGGCATACTTAGGGAGTAGTTACAATGGGGATACGTAGACTGTGGGAGAACCTTTGCAAACAGTCAGAAATCAGAGGGCACCATGAAGGGCAAGGCATGATCTTGGAAAGCTGCTCCTCTGACTGTTCAGAGGAGAAAATCTTGGTATGGTCTCCTTGAGGGTGGCTCACGTGGGCATTCAGGTAGGACAATATGTACAGCCAGATTGTGGAGCCCTTGGACGGGTAAGGGTGGGGAAACACTGGCTGTAACTCACCAGGGTTTACTTGGCTCCCTTTGTACCATAATAGCTTTGGCAGGAAGGGATAGGCTACTTGCAACTTTTGGACAAGATTATGTAGGTGGTGGGTTGAAGTGTAGGTAAATGAATTTACTGCAATGAACCTGGGTGTGCAGATATTTATTTGAGGTCTTGATACCATTTTCTTTGTATTCACAGAAAAATATGGTGAATGTTTAAATTTAAATATTTATCTCTCACAGTAAAAGAAATATTGCCAAGAACTATGGGATAAGTGTGTTTGAAATGAGAGGTAGAGTTTCAAGGTGAATTAAAGGATATATATATATATATATATATATATATATATATTTGGGGGTTTTGTTTGTTTGTTTGTTTTTTGGTATCAGGGATTAAACTCAGGACCTTGTGCTTATGAGGCAGGCTCCAGAACCACTGAGCTAAATCCCTGGCCCACTGTGATATATATATATATATATATATATATATATATATATATATATATATATATTTTTTTTTTTTTTTTTTTTTTTTTTAGACAGGGTCTCACTTTGTAGTTCAGGCTGGCCCTGAGCTCAGCCTCAAACTCACATCACAGCAATTCTTCTGCCTCTGCCTCCCGAGTGCTGGGATTACAGGCGTGAGCCACCACGCCCGGCACTGTGATATGTGGTACTGGTTGCTGCTGGGCGTGAGTCTCCACGCCCAGTATGGTATGTGGTTACTTGGGGATCGAACCCGGGTCCTTGAGCTTGCAAGACAGGCGCTGGAACCACTGAGCTAACTCCCCGGCCCCCAAACTGTGATATATTTTTAACTTAAACATTCACTGTATTTTTGAGCATTCCTTGTGCACTCAAAAATAAGATTTCTGGACTGAATCTTAAAGAGCTTCTATACTCTTTGCCATAATGATTATATTATTTTACATTGGTTAGTTAAAATGAAGTTTCAGTTATAAAATGTGCAAATTCTAGGGATCTAATGTGTATGTTAATTAATTTGACTATAATAATTCTTACAGTATATAGACATTACTAAGTCAAATGTCATATATCTTAAGCACATACAATATTCATTTGTCATTTAAATATTTTAAAATAAAGAAAAACATTTACAAGTAGCAAAAG
Source organism: Petromus typicus (assembly GCA_004026965.1). Classification (NCBI taxonomy): domain Eukaryota; kingdom Metazoa; phylum Chordata; class Mammalia; order Rodentia; family Petromuridae; genus Petromus; species Petromus typicus. The sequence goes on along the minus strand of PVIR01007713.1, from coordinate 56,984 downwards.
AAATGCACATAAGGACCAGATGAGTGCTGGGTATCATAAAAACCTGGGGGTAGTTACTGAAACCCAAGGGGTTGGGCCCTTCTGGGGATGAGCAGGATTTTAATTAACCTGTGGAGGAAAAGGGATTTAAATAAATGGAAAAAGACTGTGTGCATCTCAGGAAAAGGAAGCGATGAAGGAAAGGACTGAGGATGGTACTGAGATTGAGAGAGGGCTGGAGAAGGGGGTTGTTTGGGGGTCAAGACAAATGAAGGAGGAAAAGATCCTACATTGGATCCTATTGGTGCTCAGTTTTGAGCCAGACTCATTAGCTAGCAGATCCAATCACAATGAGAGACATCTGTTTTTACCTTTATTTCAAAGATGAAGAAAGTGAGTCCTGAAGGAACACATGACCTAATCAAGTCACAGCTGATAGTTAGATGGCTTGACTTCCAATAAAACACGAGCTTCCTTCAAGACATGGATGGGAAGCATGTGTAGATAGTATATATCAGATGAGATGCAACTTGTGAGCATACACATATGTATGCCCAGGTAAGTCAGCTCAAACACACATGCACTCACATTGCTGGGGACTCATTCTTGCCACATAAGGCAATTCTGGGCTGTGTCTCCCAGTCTTATTAGGACGGTGGAGTAATGGTCATTTAGGATTTGCCTTTCACTTTGGTCCAAGCTGTGTAAACCTCCATCACTCCACGTAGGGTTCAATCGCAGTGTGGAAAGGGAAAAAAGAAATGTGATGCCTGAAACAAAATACTCCATCGAGCTGACCACTAAATGGCACTTAGACCCCAAGTATACACACAGCTGCTTTATGTAATGAAGGCTGTAGACCATGTTCCTGGCTATAAAATAACAAACCACATATAAAGTTTTACGTTGCTGTGTAATTAGCACGGATCTGTGAGTGTGCGAGGTGGCCAGGGTGAGGGCGGGGGGCAGGAGCACTGAGAGCTAAGCAGGAAGGAGCCTGCCTTGCAACTGAGAAGACAGGAGTTTGTTTGAACCCCTACTCTACCGCTTTGTGCCCTTTGAACTGGAACAAGTTATTTAAACTCTGCCAACTTCCAGTGCTGTACTTGTCCAAAGCAGTGATAATACATGTCTTATAGCAATGGACCCCTCTGTGCCCCCATCCCTGGGGATATTTAACTGTCTTTAAAGACCTTTTTGGTTGCCATAACAGAGAAGATGCTGCTGTCATCTAGTAGGTGCAGGCCTGGGTACTGCTAAGTACCTTCTGATGTACAGAACAACCGCTCTCTAAACGCTGAGATAGAGAAACACTGCTGTGTTGATTGCTACACGATGCTCTAATCATCACCAGGGCGTTTACTGTATGTTAGCCTCTGGTCTATCCCTTTATTTAAATGTGTTAAATCATACTTGTTCATAGCAAATCTACGAGGCAGCTGCTACTGCCACTATCATCCTGTACACAAGGAAACAGACCAAGGTTTGAACTGTATTTCTTGATGTGCTCCTGAGCCTGCCATTTGTGAGCACAAACTCACGGTCAACAACAAGAGCCCCTGCAGTGTGTGGCATGTGGCAGTGACAGTGGCCTCTGGAAAGGGTGGGAAGAGAGTCTTTCATTGATTGGTACAACACAGGTGCATTTAGAGATTAGCCACACGGTGCTTAAGAGCTGGACAGTGAGATGGGCAGTCCTTGCTCATGTCAGCTTTCTTTCTAGTTGATGAAGAAAAATGATAAACAGGTAATTAGGTAAAATAGGTATAAATTAGGTTGATATAAGCAATGGAGAGCACATAGTAAGTGATGAGGAGTTAACTGTGAGAAAAGCCAGTGGAAGTGTGCCGAGAGAGGGAGCATCTTGGGCAAAAGCCCCCAGGTAGGGAGGTGCCTTGCATATTCAGGAAACAGAGACATCTAGCAAAATCAGACCTAGGTCATGAAGGAAAGAAAATTCTAAAAGAACCCCAAAAGCCCGGCCGGGGATTTAGCTCAGTGGTACCGGCACTTGTCTTGCAAGCACAAGGACCCAGGTTCGGTCCCCAGTAACCATATATAATACTGGGCGTGCACCCAGCAGCAACCAGTACCACATACCACAATGCCGGGCATGGTGGCTCATGCCTGTAATTCCAGCACTCGGGAGGCAGAGGCAGGAGGATTGCTGTGATGTGAGTTGGAGGCTGAGCTCAGGGCCAGCCTGAACTAAAAGTGAAACCCTGTCTCAAAAAAAAAGGAATCCTAAAAGCCAACAGAAAGGACAGCTGGATGAAAAAAGGCATTCCATAAGTGACGGGAAGGAGTTTGAATTCCAGCTTTACTGAGAAGCAATAGGAAGGTCTAAAAAAGTATCATGACCTGATTTAGATTTTTAGAGGATCATTTAGGCTAGTGTGGAGAATAGTGAGGCGTAAGTGAGGAATTCAGGTGCTCCTGTAGGGATTCTGGGCCACCGTCTGTGGGGATGATGGCTCCTGGGCCCAGGGTGATTATAGTGGAACTCAGGGAAGTGAGCAGGTTCAAAGGGACTAAGAACAGTGGCTAACGAATGTTTTGTGACAGATGTATGTGGAGGTGAGTGAGAGAAGAGAGGAATCAAGGATACCCTGGAGGTTTTTGCTGTGGACAACTGGCTCCTTTAACAGAGTTGGGCAAGGCTGAGGAAGGAGCAGAGTTTTAAGAGAGTAGAGAGGAGGTATCATGGGTCTAATCTGGGGTGATATTAACATGAGCTGCCCAGCAGAATCCAAGAGGATGTGTTAGGGAAAAACCTTATGAATGAGTCTGGGGCTCAGGGAAGGAGCCAGAGCAGAAAGAATACACTTAGGATCCATCTGACAGATGAAATGCAAAGCCAAAGTCTACTAGAGATTAGATAGAGAGGTAATATAGCTAGCTAGCTATATAGATAGACAGACAGATTGATAATAGAAAAACAAATAGAGTTGAAGAATCTCTATGGCTAAGCCCAGAGGACTCACTCATTTCAAGGGGGAAATAGAAGAATACATCAAGAGATGGAAATAGGAGAGAGATGGATGAAACCTAATATTACAAAGTAGGACAGTTACCATTAGACTTGATTCCAATGAGTCTGAGGGAGACATTCCCTTGGACTCCTTGGATAGAAGCACAAATGAAGTAGTTTTGAGGATAAAGAAAGAGGCAAAGAAATGGAGACAACCAAGAAAAGTGATTTTTTTTTTTTTTAGTAGATCCATGGTAAAAGGTAAAGAAATGGAGTGGCCTAACAACATGGGTCAAGGGAGAGGCCTTAAGAAACGTGGATTGCGTAGTGTATTTCTAGGCCAGTGACCGCAAACCTTTGAGAGGCCAAGTGCCCAAACTGCAACCCCAAACCCAATTATTTATTGCAAAGTGCTAACTCTGCAATTAAACCAGAATATCTGATGCTCAGTTTCTGAGGCAACATGGCTGTAGTGCCAACAGAGAGGGCTCTGCATGCCTGCTATGCCACAGGTCATCACCTCTGTTCTAGGCTGATGTGAAGCCTGTAGCACAGAGGTGGGGAAATTCTGACTCCAGAGAAAGGGAGTATTTTCTGGGGAAAGCAAGAGGTTTATTCCCAGAGACCATGAAGGGGCTGACCCTTGTCAGGACATTTTCATCTGCAGTGACATGTAGATGATATAGCAGTTAGGCAGGTAAATGGTTATCTCTGCTTCCTCATAGAGGGGAATCTTAACTCAGATGTGGATCTCTGGTCAACTTCTCACTCTCGGAAGCCCATCTCACTCAGCCCATCTCACTGGGATGGGCCGAGCCTTAATCTTGGCCCCAGTCTGAGCTCTGTCTCATAGACCGAATGTCTACTGGTGTTCATTCATTTTCCTTCGTTCCTAAGGGGTTCCCTGAGAAAGCGCAAGGGTGTCTCAGCACAACTCTTTCTAGCAGAGAAGAACTTGAAATAAAGTAAGGCATGGCAGCACTTGGATGGTCAATGGCTAAACATTCCCATTAAAACCGTATCAGGAATGGGAGTTCCCAGAACATGTCAGGGGCTGATTTGGTGGGAGTAAGTCATTGTGGGGAGTGTCAAAATGAGAGAGCCAAGAATAAGAGTCGTGGAAATGGGCCAGAAATTGGGATTTATTAGAATGGAAGGCCCCAGGTCAGACAGGAATGGAGAAATCCCTGAGACTGGTGATTGGATGAGCAAGCAGAGATGGTTAAAGGGTAAGTGAATTGGGTGGGGTAATTCGTGGTTTGACTAAATCTAGGAATGCTGAATTCTTTTCCAAATTTTATGGAGTCTGTAACTAAAATATCTACTGTGTAGGAAAAGCCTTCACAACTGCCTAGTTTAATCTCTCTAGACCCCCATTTTTCATCGATGAAGAGGGTGCAATTGCAACATGGGACTCATAGGATGGTCATAGGGATCAACTAAGATGTTAGATCTGAAAGCACTCTGTACTGTACAGGGCTATGAAGATAGCTTTTGCAATGATTATTAATAATATGAAGAAGAGGTGGTCTTAAAAGTTGCTCCTGTCATAGTAGAAATACTTTCATGCTATTCTATAGTTATGGAAGGACATGAACCATCAACAGCATGAACACCTTCTGAGAAATGTTGTGGATGGTCCCTGTCATAGTGGCACCCAGTCCCCCTGGATGGAACAGCTGGACCCCTTTGCCTGGGGTCATTCTGCTTAAGAGCTGAATGGGAAAATGCAACCAGCACTCCACTGATTAAGCTGGGTGCCCTGGCAGGGGGCCAGGTCTAAATCTGGTTCTACCAGGCACTATACTGACTAGTGGAGCCTCTGGGGACACTACTCATGCACTACCTTAAATATTTATGTGTAGGTGGCATTTACCTACCAGTTCCAGTCATGGAAATTAAGTGATTTTTTTTCTTCTGCTATTGACATTTTTATGACCATGTTCCAATTTATATCTTCTATGTGGTCTCTCCCTTACTTGAAAGCTCTACTTTTCCATTATACTCATCATATCCAAATTCACACTTCCATTTCTCTTGTTGCAGATTTTGAGGCAGATTCTAGGCTTCCATTTTATGTTTAAAAACCTTTCTCATCAACTTTCTCAAGGAGTTGTTGGGATAATGCTTTAAATATTTGGCGACAAGAAGTTTCCTACCTCCTGAGTCAGGCAGTTCTAAGTGAATTAGCTGTAAGTATTTAGAAACGTCTATATTTAAGCCAATACCTGCCTTATCAGTAGCTTGTACCCACCTGGTTCCTGCCTTCAGGATCACATGCAGCTGGTCTCTGTTTTCTTCATGGCAAGCTCTTCATAGCCTTGGGTACCAAGACCAGGTTACCTTGGGTCTTCTTACTGTTTCTTCTATTCCCCACTGAAAAGGTTATGTTGCTCTTCACTGTCTTATTTTATTAAAAATTCCTTGTGTCTAGAAATGGTAACATTTGGCAGATTTTTTTCATCCATCGATTTGCCATCTTCCTCACCCACTGTCTGTATGTGCAGATCTGAAGTTAAAAAAAGAGGCACGATCTGATCAGATATCAGCTCTTTGCTCTCCGGACCCAGCAGCCTCTGTGTGGAAGTTGTGACCTTCAGAATCAGGTGACCTCTCCCTAGTAGAAGCTTTTGCTGACTCCCCGGCTTTTATGAAAAATTTTGCTTTTGTTTGTGTGTTTGTTTGCCTCTGAGCTTCGTTATCTATCCAATGAGGCTAGCATTCATATTACTTCATTCCACTCTCAAATCAACAGTTAACACTCCAGGCTGTTCAATAGTAATTATTTCCTTTTTCTATAGAAATTCTACAGCTGAAAATGTTAGCACAGGACTAAGGAAAGAGAGAACCTTTTAAGATGGTGAATTCAAATGACTGTCACATATACAGGGAGAACGTATGGCTGGACCAGCTTCCTGAATATTTTAGGTTTTCCATTTTGTGCTGTTGCATAGCTCATATTCATAATGAATGCTACTCGAACTGATTGGAAATATACTGGGGCACTTGTAATGTGTGATATATTTAACTACAAGTGAGCATTCTAGTCCACCACTTCACCCACCTTTGATCGATCCAGGTTTTGTAATCACATCCACGCCAGTGAGCGTGAAGTGGTCTCTCACTGTAGCTTCAATTTACGTTTCTCTAATGACTAATGATGTAGAACATCTTTTCATGTGCTCATCTGCCATTGTCATTTCTTCTTAGTGAAGCCTTTGTTCACGTCTCTTGCTCATTTATATTGGGTTGTTTGGCTTTTTACTACTAAGCTGTAAGAGTTTTTTATTCTTTTCACAAATCCTTTGTCAAGTATGGTTTTATAAATCTCTTCCTCTAGGATGTGATTTCTCATTGTACATAATTTGTACTTTCACAGTATTTAATGTTGAAGAAATCCAGGTTATCAATTGTTTTTTCTTTTATAATTTGTACCTTTTTGTGTCTCTTTAAAGAAATACTGGCCTGACTCAAGATTACTACATTTTTTTCTCCTTTGTTTTACAGTGGAAGTTTTAGTTTTCGGTTTCACATGTAGTGCAGTGACTCATTTTGTAACTGCATTTTGTATGTGTTATGAGGTATAAATCAAAGGTAGCAAGCTCCTCCTCCTTTCTCTTGTTTTCCTCCTCTTGTTTCTTTCCTTCTGCTCCACTTCCTCTTCCTGTTCCAGTGTTTCTGCTCCACTTCCTCTTCCTGTTCCAGTGTTTCTGCTCTACTTCCTCTTCCTGTTCCAGTGTTTCTGCTCCCGTTCCACCTTCTCGTCCTCCAGTTTTTGCCCTTCCTGCTTCTTCTCCACATCTTCTTTCTATCTCTCCTCACTCCCTATCCCATTATCTTCCCTCTTCCTCCTTATCTTTCTCTTCCCCTCTTCTTCCCTCATTTGGCAAAGACATAACCATTGTTCCAATACCATCTTCTCAAAAGATCTCTTTTCCACATAGACTTACCTTGGCACCATTATCAAAACTCAGTTGGCTATTTATGTGTGGATTTATTTTCAGAGTTTATTCTGCTCCACTGTTTTACATAAAAATATTTACAGCAATACCACATTGACTATTTTACTATGGCTTTATACTGAAACCTGAAAATTGGATAGTGTAAGTCTTACAGTTTTGTTTTTCATTCTCCAATTTGTTTGACTATCAAGGCATTCACATTTTCATATAAATTTTGGAGTCAGGTTTCTCTTTTTCTGTAAAAAAAAAATATCCTGGGATTTTAACTGAAATTGCAAAGAATCTCTACATTAATCAAGGAAAGATTTACATCTTGATTATATGGAGCCTTATGAATTCATAAACAGAATTTGTTTTGCCAAAGACTTTCTTTAACTTCTTTTAGCAATACTTCCACATATGTATGCATCTTCTGTGAAAATTTTCTTGAAGTATTCCAATGGTTTTTGATGCTCTTACAAACAGCACTTACAATTTTTCATTTAATTATGGTTTCTTGAAAGTATATAAAGTCTAGACTTGCTGGAAGGCTGAGACAAGAAGATCACAAGTTTAAGCTCAGTTTAAAACAACTTAAAAACTTAGCGTGATCCTCTCTCAAAACAAAACAAAGCAAAACAAAACAATTTTAAAAAAAAAGAGATTGGGAGAGAGGCTCAGTGTGAAAGTCCTAGGTTTAGTCATAAGTACTGTAAAAATAAAAACATACAGTTGCATTTTGTCTATCATTCCTGAGCATTTTCTACATCTACTTAGATGATATGACGGACCTGTTATACATCTTCCCCTTTTATTTTACTAGAAATTTCAAACTTCTTCCTGTCTCCTTTTTCCTATTCAGAGGTCTTAGAGGTTTATCACTTTTTATTTATTTTCTTCAGTGACCATATTTAGATTTTACTGATCTCATAATTTTTCTGTTTTCTATGGTGTTCTACACTTATTGTTAACGTTTCCTATTTTGGTTTTAGATTTCCCTTCATGTTCTATTTACAATTTCATTTGTTTGTTTATTTGTTTAAAACAGGGGCTCAGCCTTCCAGGCTGACCTGGAACCTGGGGCAAGTGATCTTCCTGCCTCAGCCTACCTAGTGCTTGGGATGATAGGCATGTGCCACCATACTCTGCCATAATTCTTCTTAAAGCAACTGCAGGATTTGTGGATTACAGGTCCACCTGAGAGCGCCTTTATTTGAGCAGGATGAAAGGCATGGGGAAGTGGCAGTGTGTGTGAGGGAGCCCTGCTAGACCCTTTCAAGAAGAGTGAGAGGGATGCTGCTTATGTAGCAGCTGCAAGCCTGTGGGCGGTTCAGATTCATCCACACTGATCTAAATGCAGTCCAATCGCATCCAAACCTACTGATCCGTCTGAGCTGAGTTCTACCGCTTAGTTCAAATTCAGGGCCTCTGCAGAAGGGTGTATGCATCCACAGTGGATGTGGAGCACTCAGAAGCCTCAGCTGTCTTGGTGACAGTTCTGCCCAACATCAGGAGATGTGGCTGCTGGATTGATGGCTGTTACGTCACTGCAAAATATGAAGGGCCCCAAATCAGAAATTTCCCAGAGGCCGGCTGTGTTAATCATAGCCTGGTGGGGCTGGGGGTGTCCAGATCCTGCTATGATACCTGCCGTATTAGAGATGGTTTTCCTGCTACTTCTAAAGAGCTGCAGTGGGCAACAGTTACTTCTGGAGCAGCAGGAGTGAAAGGGCAACATCTTACCTGCACCTCCTGACACAGCGGTGGAGAGAAAGGGGTGCTTAGATTTCCGGGGAGGACACGGAGGCAGGTGGCCCGCCTATCTTCTGGGGAGGGAGAGGGAGTGAAGGAAAGCAGGGAGGGGCTGGCCACTGTCAGGCAAGGCAGTGGGGTACTTCTCATCCGTCTTGATTCATTTTATTTATTTATTTATTTATTTATTTATTAGTTTTTTTTGAGACAGGATCTCGCTTTGTAGTTCAAACTGGCCCTGAGCTCAGCCTCCAACTCACATCACAGCAATCCTCCTGCCTCTGCCTCCCGAGTGCTGGGATTACAGGCGTGAGCCACCATGCCCGGCACTGTGGTATGTGGTACTGGTTGCTGCGGGGTGTGAGTCTCCACACCCAGTATGGTATGTGGTTACCATGAGATCGAACCTGCGTCCTTGCGCTTGCCAGACAGGCGACAGAACCACTGAGCTAAATCCCCGGCCCCTGTCTTGAGTCATTAAACCATTCTTTATTTCTAATATACATGTTTAATATTATAAGCACTGTCTTTCCCACTTCTCACAATTTTGAGTATGTTGTGTTTTTATTTCCATTCAATTAAAATTATTTGGTATTTTTTATATGTTCTTTGACCATTGGTTTGTTTAGAAGTGTTGTTTAATTTCTAAATTACTAGATATTTCCTAGATATCTTTCTGTTACGGATTTCCAGTTGAATTCACATATGGTCAGAAAACAAACTTGTGTAATTTCAGCCCTTTGAATTTTGAATGTTGAAATCTCCAAGCATAATTTGGGGGTCATTTTTCCATTCACTTCTGTCAATTTTTATTTGACAAATTAAAAACTCTATTATTTGGTGCATATAATGGAACGCTATAATCAATGTTTAAATTTTAAAAGAAATTTATTACAGTAAAAGATATTGCCAAGAACAAAGACATAAATGTGTTGGGAGTGAGGGGGTCTTACGGGAGTTAATGGCAAATTCCTTTTACTGCAATACTTTCTTTTTTTTTTTTTTTTTTTGAGACAGGGTCTTGTTTTGTAGTTCAGGCTGGCCCTGAGCTCAGTCTCCAACTCACATCACAGCAATCCTCCTGCCTCTGCTTCCCAAGTGCTGGGATTACAGGCATGAGCCACCATGCCCAGCACTGTGGTATGTGGTACTGATTGCTGCTGGGCGTGAGTCTCCACATCCAGTATTGTATGTGGTTACCGGGGGATCGAACCTGGGCCCTTGCGCTTGCAAGACAGGTGCTGGAACCACTGAGCTAAATCCCCAGCCCTGCAATACATTTTTTAAATTTAAGCATTCATAGTGCTTATGCTTGTCCCTCATCAGTCAAACATTTAGTGGCAATTTTTGTCAAACAAAAGCATTACCGTGTCTTCAGTCACTGTATTCACCATATCTCACCATATCTCACTTTATCTAACTCTTGCCCAAAGTCAAAATGGTTATGAAGAGTAAATCTTTTGGATTGATTAAGCACATTGAGGCAGCCATGACACTGCAAATAAAGACACTCAAACAAGGGGACTTCAGAACTGCCTCAGAAAGTGGTAGGAAGAATTTGTACCTTCTAAGTGAGGGGGAGTATCTAAGGGGCTAATGGCCATGTTACCTCTTATTTAATAAAATTTTAAATATTTAAACATTTGCTGTAGTTTTTTTTTTTTTTTATCATTCCTGAGACATTTTGATCATTTCCCCCTGGATATTTGTCACTATGAAAGAAACTTTTCAAAATCTATGGTGATATTTCTTGCCCTTATACCTATTGGGTCTGATACTGATGTCTCTACTTCCTTTTTGCACTTGTGGTCTATTTGTGCTTTCATGTTTCAGCTGGATTTCTTACAGGCATCATATAGTTGGATTTGCTTGTACCAAGTCAGTATCTTTAAAAAAATTTAATGCAATCATGGATTTGGTTGGGTTTAAAGATATTATTTTGCTTCTATTTGTTTTACTTGTTCTTGTCTTCTTTTGGAGTAAGTGACTGTGCTTTATGATTCCGTTTTATTTCCTTACCTTATTAACCTTTTCACCTCTCCTTTTCCTTTGTTTCCTCTTGTTCTTCTTCTTTTAATATAAATTGTCACTTTGTTATTTACGGCCTACTTTCCCAGATGTATGTATGTATGTATGTATGTATGTATGTATGTATGTATGTATGTATGTGTATATATATATATATATAAAATCAGGTCTTTATTGTCTTTTCTTTTCATGACTCATACCCTTTCTTTCACATTTGTGGTTCTAATCACTTGGATGGAATAAAAAGGGAGAGAAACAAGAAGTCTTCTTTTTGGCTTTGGAGAATCTTTGGTCTTTGCCTTTGCCCTTGGACATTCATCTTCAATTACTTCAGCCTTCTGACACAAATTTACACAGGTCTGTGCAGTGAGCTCCAGGCCTTCAACCTTAGATTGGATTCTTCAGTTTTCCAGGGCACAAATGACCATTTTGCATTCTTCCATCCTGGATCCACAGGCAGCCATTGTAAGCCTACTGAGTAAATTCTTTACAATATTATACATACTACATATATTTGTATTAAATCTGTTCTCTAATGCACTGTAACTGATGCGAATGGGATGGTTCTCAGTTCCAGGATGTAGTTCTCATCCTGGCTCTCCAGCATTCAGGATGTGAAGCAGCCTAGGTCTGCTTGCAACCTGATGGAGAGAAAGGTAGGGCATAACTACTCTCTGTCTTATTTTCTCTCCAACCCGTCAGTGGCTTTAATGGTCATCTCGGTGCAGACTCAACAGGGTAAATAAGTATGGTTGGTGCTGTGCAGGGAGGCCAGTCTCTGGGAACGAGAGACTAGAGAAGAGTGGAGAAAATCTGGAGAAGCAAACAGAATATTCAGTGCAAGTGGCGTGCAAAAATGAGTACCTCAGTCTCTGCACCTCTGTCCTGTGACAGTGGCATCCACCTGTTCTTGTTCCAGCGCCACCATAATCCTTCCTCTTCCTTCTTCCCTCCTTTCAAAGGTTAAAGTTTCTTGGTTAACTGCATCTGTATTACTCCAAGTAGATTTTAGAGGAAGTGTGTTGAGTTCTCTAAAAAGCAGCTGGAATTTTGGTTGGCCTTATAATAAATATTTATATTGGTTTTTGGAAAAGAAACATATTTTTAATATTAAGTCAGCCTATTGTGAGCAGGAATTCTATCAGTCACATTATCTTCTATGTCCTGTGCTGGTATCATGGCCTCTGCATAGAGATCCATTATATTCTTGGATGAATTAATTCCTAGATACTTTCTGTGAGTGGTTTGAATATTTAGTGAGTGACTTTTCTGCACAAGCCTGCTTGTTACAAAGATACGGTTGTAACTAGGACTCAGTCTCTGGTCTTCCAGAGCTGGCCCTTTAGAGAAGCCATTGCTTATGTAAACAGACAAATACATGACCGCACACTAGGATGTGGGCTCCGAAGCAAAGGCCCAGCTTTCCTCCCTGGCCCTCAGCCTTCCTCACGTCATTTCTCAGTGCTCTGTCTTACTGCTCTTACGAAGATCCCAGCCAGATGTCAGGCTGTCAGGAGACAGGATTTCCAGGCCCCGATTTGACCTGTCCAGTCAGTTTGTTCAGTCTTAGGAGGAAGGTTGGGTTCAACAATCTTTAAGACCTTCAGTGCCGTTCATTTTCCTCCTCCCCTTCCTCTCTTCTCCTCCTCCTCTTCCTCTTTCTCCTTTTCTTCCCATTCCTTTCCTTCTTCTTTTTCTTCCCTCTTTTCCTCCCCCTGCCCCTTTCTTCCTTTCTCTCCTCTCCTGCTGTCCTCTCTTTCTCTCTCACAATTGAGGGTGAGAAAGAACAGTGTGAGCCAGGGAAGGGAAACAGCTGTGTCCGGCTTTAAACACAGGGGTGGGGGTTCCCCACCAACCGGCAGCAGAACCTGCAGCTGTGGGTCTTAGGATGTGAATCCATGTTGACGTTGCACAACTGAGAGATACCAAAAAGTCCTACTGTGAATGAGGCCCCGTAAAATTACAGAAGGCGGCTAGGAACACGAACATGGAGTCTGAGCTATTTGAAAGCAAGAGAGAGGAAGAGTTTGTTTTCAGAGGAAAGCTGCCACCGGTATTGTTTTTTAGATCAAAAGCTTTTTACTCTCTTAGGAAGTCACTTTAGAAGGAAGGAAGGTTAATTAATACGTCATAGTCAATCTCTTAAAATGCTTTTTATATCATCCTTCTGATCAAATTGATAACTGTGCTTTCAAAAGGCTCAAATTAGTTTTTAATTTTATTAACAAAGTATTAGAGGAAGGTAGTCATATTTGTTTAGTTCTCTCTTTTTACTCATTTATAAAATGGGCACAATACTAAAGGCTATGGTGAGATTAAATCTAAATTCTGGGGAAAGAATTTCTATAGAAATAGAAAAGTAAGTTTTGGGCCGGGGATTTAGCTCAGTGGTTCCAGTGCAAGGTTCTGAGTTCAGTCCTGGTAACTATATACAACAATCCTTGTCGTGGTGACTCACACCCACCAGCATTCAGAACCACACACCATTGTGCTGGGCATGGTGGCTCATGCTTGTAATCTCAGCACTTGGGAGCAGAGGCAGAAGGACTGCTTTGAGTTTGAAGCTTGCCTGGATTATGTAGTGAGCTCAGGGCCAGCCTGAACTACAAAGCAAGACCCTGTCTAAAAAAAAGAAAGAAAAGGTAGAGTTTTACCATTATGGTAATACCAAGGGTTAAATTCATTTTCTGTCTTTGACCTTTTTCCCCGACCAGTAACTCATTTTTTGTAAACTAGTGCTCATTCTATCTCACTTATCTTTTCTTTCTGTCCCAGTTCCTCTGGATTCTCCACACCCAGAAGTTGGAAGATCAGAAAGATACCATCTGCTGATTAATAAACACACATGTATCCCTTAATAAGTGGATTGGATCAGGGTGTCTCAGTGTCCTCGCTCTGAATGTTCTACATTCCACCACACACTCACTTATTGGAGGTCACGCCCGAGGCTCTGTGGCTGGGATGAATCACAACTGAGCCCATTGTCCTTCCTGGAATCCACAGGCTGCAGTGTATGCCAGTTCAGCCAAGTGGACACCTGCCATCTGCTTGTAAGAGCACTGGCTACTGCTTGTCACATCTTTACAGAATCACCTTGTTGTGCCAGTCAGCAAGGACTGATGACCATGGATACAGCTTCCCTTGAGCACCCTCTGCATGTTCAGCACAAAGGATATACAGCAGAGTAAAAATGGAATATGTAAGTGTGTCTCAGCTGTTCAGAAGTAAGAAGAGAGCAGGGAATGGTGGAAACTTTGCCACTTCAAAATTTATGCCATTTCATTGGCTGATTTTTATTTATTTAGTTCAGTTTGGGATCCACCAATCCAGAACACCCCCAAATGAATTAATAGTGTTTTGTGAAGAGCCAAAAATTTCTCCAGTCCTTCCCAGCTAATTAACTTCCCTTGGCTCCCCGCTCACTCAGAGGCACATTTCTTTCTCTGGGAGTTGCAGGTTCTCGTGCTCACAGAGCTAGGTATGGATTTTGGTCTGTCCTCCTCCATCATTCTTGCATTCTTTATTCCCCAGCTCAGGGTCCCAGAGACATTAATAAATGAAGGGGAGATTGTTTGCTTGTCCTTTGGAGAGATGTCAAACTGAAAGAAGAAACAAAACCAAGAGAAATCACTTGTTCACTGCCCCAAAGTGGACAGGAGCAGAAGCTTCTTATAAGATGGACACACATACAGATAGCACTTCTGTTTTACTCAAGGTACACGTGGCCCTGAAAGTTGAGAGGATTGCCTAAACTCGTGGGAAGTCAGCGACAGGACTGATCTTAAAACTCACGTGGTTTTTCTCCTGTGTGAGCCTCCATCTCATACAGCAGGGATGATTTAGGAAAGGTTGCCAGGAGACTGTGTGGCCTAGAAGGCTGAGCCTGTACCTGGGAGAGGTCTGGGTGGGCCCTGGATCCTGTGGTCTTCTCTTCAGTGCCTGCGCATGGCTATCTGGGAGCTTAGGACAGTCTTGCCTTGCTTTCTGTTTTAGCCTTTTCTCTGGGAAGGTGGGGCTTTTCAAAAGTGCTGCCATCAGTATACAGAGTTGACGGTGCTGGGCTGTCAATAGATATGTTGGGCCTCTCCGGGCCAGTTCTGAGTTGCACAGTCACCAGTAAAAAAGAGTCTAAAAGCCAATGGGTGATGAGTAAATATTGGTGTGATAGGCAGGATCTAGACTTCAGGTCACAAAGGTCTAAATTTATAACCCAAATCTATCACTTCGTAGTTGTACCACCGTATGCATCACTTTACCTTCTAGGCCTCAGTTTACAAACTTGATTTTCACACCAACTCATATGAAGAAGGTAAACTGGAAAACTAACAGAGGTTGAGTAGTTGGTAGAAGTAATGCTGGTCACATGGAGAGAAAGGCTAGAGGCCAATTTAGCCCCCATTCCTGCCGGACCCTGGGTATTTATCTACGCATCAATTCACCGCAGCTCTAGAAAGGAAATGTTACATTTGTCTTATTTTATGGAGGAGAAAACTGAGGCCTAAAGAAAATAGGCCTTTGGGGATTATTCATGGGTTCTTTGTATGTTTCTTGCATCAGGCAAAATGATCCTTTCTACTCTACAGGTGAAAATCTGAGCAGTAGAGACGTAGATATATGACACGGTGGGGTCACACAGAAGGAATGGGTGGTGGAGCTGGGCCTGTGCCCAGATCTCCTGGCTCTCTCAGCTCAGGGTTCTCTCATTGCCTCGACTCGCTGGGCCCAGCCAAGCCCAGGGAGGGCATGCTGAGCTGGGGTGGTGCTCTCTTGGACTAACCTCACCACTTATGCCAGAGAAGCACAGCCCCACTCCCTGCCAGATGGCCTTGTTGCCCAACTTGAGGACAGGAGCCAAGCCTGGCAGCCTTTGGTGGGCATCCAAGTCGAGTTGCTCTTTCCTGGGCCGAGTTTAACACGCAGCATGGCTTCATCATCCAAATATGTTCTGCCAGACAAGCCTCAGCTGCTGGCCAGCGGGGCACTTGGCGGCCCCAGAGAACTTGGTGTTAATTGGGCCCAGCCAAAGTAAATCATGGTTCTCATTAAGAGGAAGTCCAGCCATTCCCTGGCAGGCCAGGGGTGAGAATCAGAAAAGGGAAGAGACTTCCACAAAGGGACTGGATCCTACAATAGCCCAGTGACCTTATTCAGGTGTCCAGCTCACTCTGGTTCTCTGCCCATCTGGAGACTGAAGAGACTGTGCCTGAGATCTTGATGGCTTGTGCTGCACTCTGGAGCTATCCTGTTGCTTTTGTGTGTGCGTGGGCATCGTCAGAGACACATCTCACAGCATTCTGGGACATCATGGGCCAAGTGTCACCTGACTTGAGAAAGTAAGAGAAGCCCTTTCCGTGACATAAGAACTTCCCAGGGAGTGCTGCAAGGCCTAAAGCCTGTGTAGTGGGCTGTGATCCCTTGGGACAGCAAGGTCCCCAAGGAGATAAGCGCTTCCCAGGTGGCCGGGTCACTCATGGTCAGAAAGGGACAGGGGGAGCTTATGGTCTGTCCTGTCCATACATCAAATTTGAACTGCAAGCAGTGGTCAGATGAAACCCTGAAAATGTTGGGGTAAGACAAATGATAGGAATCCTGCAAGTTCTGTTTTGGCTCAGCATGCACCTACCTCATCTTGCCTGCTTTCCTGAATACAGTCACTCGTTCACACATAGCATTTCGGCATCTGAAAACTCAGTGATCAGAAAGTGGGGTTGATCCTGAACTGATGCGATCTGTAAGACCCTCTGAGTACAGAGGAGGAAGTCAGAAACTCTGCATCAATTGGTCCGAAGGAGGCAGGTTGCCCCCCCCCCCAAAGAAGGCGACATCTTCGCAGTGCTTTGAAGAGTTAAGTTATAATTACTGGAGACAACAGTTTAAGTCGAGGAGAGGATGTGAGCATGCATGGGACAGAAAAGCAAAAGAAATGCGGTGGTCAGAGAAGAGCAGGGTTCCAGGCAGACTGAAGGTGACCACAGGGGCAGCAGGGGAGCGTGTGTACTGGAGTAGAGTTGAGGCCGAAGTTGCTCAGCTCAATGTTGCACCGTGGCAAAGGTGAGGCAGTTTTTTCAAGTGATGTTTCACAGTTCTCAGCCCTATCTCTCCATCACAGTCTCTTGGAGAGTATTTGTAAAACACAGAAAGCTGATCTCTCCTCTGAGAGCCTGAGTTAGGTGACCCGGTGGGAGCAGGTGTCCACCTTTGAAACAAGCTCCCCAGGCAATTCTGAAGTGACCAGCGGCCTAGCGTTCTTTAAAAAACTGTAAAATGCTGCTGGTAAATGCAATGGAGAGAAATACAGTAGAGGAGGGAGACAGAATTCCCGCGAGAGGTGGTGTAGTGTAGCGCAGTACGGTCAGGTGAGGAAGGCCTGAGGGAGCCCAGGAGGGAGCTGTGTGTGGGGGGGTCTGTGCCAATAGAGGAGACTGTAGATGACAGGGTCCTAGGCGAGGCTGGCAGATGTCCTGAGGGAAGAATGAGGAGGTGAGCAGTGCTGGAAAGGAAGAGCTAAGGTCAGGGAGGTGGTGGCAGTGGCCAGTTGCTGCCTGACATGGACCTCCTTCTAGTATGATTTGGTCACTATGGAAGGGGACTTAGCTAGGAGAAGCCAGTCCACATCCACAGGTACAGGGCAACACTTTCTCTGCCAAAGAAAAAACATTTTTGAAAAGACTCGGTTAGATGCAAGTTCTTTATTCTTTGGGTCACTAGTTATTTCATAAGTCTCTCCATGGTCCTCTGGCATTGGCCTTTAGTTGACACCAGGGAAATGGACAGGGTGTGGTTATACCTGCTCCCTAGATGTGTCTTTCATCTCTGGGAGGCAGAACGAAGACTCATACTCAGTTGCTGTGCTAAAAGACTGAGAAAAACCCAAGGCCCTGGCAAATGCACAGAGGATTTCTACTCCAAGAAAGTCTCTTCCACTCAGAATTTCCTTCATTCATTCTTCCAGCTAGCAGGCACTCTAGAGGCCTGGGAGGCAAAGGTGAGCAGAGTTGAGGCCGAAGTTGGTTTTTTAAAAAAAATCTAGAACTGGTAGTTGTGGGAGATGGCAGCCCACTTTCAACTCTAAAATAGGCCATTAGAAAGAGAATGGTGAAGAATTGGAGGTCAAGGCTACTTCTAGAGGAGGGAGGTTTGAGTGGGGCAGGGGGCCCTTCTCAGGAGGAGGAGGAAACTGACTTAGTCCTGGATAGAGGGACGACCTTTGACCACAAGGTGTTGAAAGATGAGCTCCTGGGGAGGTGCGTTTACCACATGCTGGGTTTATTTGAACTGACCACCAACTATTGGCTGACTTGTACTTATTTGTGTGATGTTATTTTCACTGAAGATGATGCGTGTTTAGTCAAACTTCCTAAGATTTGGTTACTGTGATCAAACTTTTCAAAGACATTGATTAGAGTAGGAGGATTTCAAATCATACGTCTGGATTTCTGATTTCTTTGTTCATTTCTGTCCTGTCTTTCCACCTAACCAGGGTCTTGTTTTCCCCAACATAGTATGTTCTCAGGATAAATTTTCTCCCAGTTACTTCCCCTTCTGTGTAATGGGGTTAGGAGAAGGACAAGAAAGTTGAAGAAGGCTCAGGTCACCTCGCTTGGGACTGACGTTAGTGGGAGGGGTGGCATTCTCAGCTTGAAATGATTTGGAGCCCCCAAAAAGGAGGTTGAAGGATGTAGGGGACTTGGCTATGGGAGAAGTTTGGATCGGTGCCACGCTTAGGCCATTACTCAGATATACGAGCACCGGTCACCCTGCCTGTGTATTTTGTATTTTCTGTAGATTGCTGAGTACATTGTATGAGATAATGGAAGTGTCTGGCACTTCATACATACTGGAGGAAATGTGACTGATAAATTAGTGTTAGTGATAGCGTTACCAGATTTTTGGGTACTGGCGTCTCTTTCTGGAGGTGGTTTCTGGCTTTTTTCTGTCCTGAGCAAAGAATTGGTCAAGACAAGCACAAAGGGTGACAAAGTTTTATTAAAGGTAGGGAAAGAAAGGTGTTCTGCTGAGCAAGGTTGGGCCAAATTGTAGTAGGAAAAGAAGTCAACCCACAGCCTGAGGTGGGCCACCATGCCAGAAAGAACATAGTAGCAAAAACCCAGTGTCCTTTTTTGTGTCATCCACCACTCAGGCTCACATCAGGTCTAGCCCATCCTATTGAAAATCTGGCTGGGTTCTCATGAGGAGTTTGTGCGCAGGACTTCAGGAACTGTCTTGAGTGTGTGTCCTGGGATTTTGTCATTACCAGGTCACACTCTTCCCCATCCAGCTTTGCCTGATCTCATGTCTCAGTATTGGGTTTTTTGGAATCAGAATTCTTGTGGCCCCTCACTATACCACTTCTCCCCCTGAATTCTCTGCCTCCAGCCCCAGCTTTATTTCTCTCTGTTGCATTTACCTGCAGCATCTTAAGGGTTTTTGTTTTTTGTGTCTTTTAAGTTTAACCAGAGCTGGCACCCACATTTCACCTACTGTTTACACCCAACTGAGCAGGTATAATCGGGCCAGTACCTGAAATGCTTAGAATCTTGACAGTGAGAATGACTGCTATGCCACCTTTGTGGGACTCCGAGCCCACATCCCACCCCAAGGCACCCTAGTGCCGGCAGTATCACCTTGGCTACTTCAGAAAAGACCTGCAGCTCTGCCTGCAGCCTAGGGCCTCTGCCTCTTTAAAAGGCCTCTTGTCATCTTCATTCGGCTGGTTCTATCCATTACCTCTGAATGGAAATTGAAGCTTAGTTTTTCTCACTTGGAGCCATTAACACTCTGGGCCCTTGACAGGAAACACAACTCAGCTTTAATTAGCCACAGCAAGCCCCCTGCATGAGTTTCTAGCACAGCCCAGGGACTTCAAAGATAAAGCCTTCTCCATTCTTGCTAATCACAGCTATTAATGAGCCAATTAAGGCTGTCTCTAGGCCAAGGCAGGCAGCTCTCCTAGTACCTGGGGCAGAAGCTCTGTCTTGCTGCTGGGAAGCTCCTCCCCCTGCAGAGATGGAATCTGACATCCTTGGGAGCTGAAAGCCTGGGGTGTGGGCTCCCTGCTGGGTTGGCCTCCAGCTCTCAGTCATTCTGCTCTGAATCTGAGGACTGAGCAGATGTCCACTCAGGCATTTCCACAGCAAGTGACGGTGACACCGCTTCTCAAGAGGAGTACCGATCATAGCTCGAAGACAAGTCCATGGTTCTCCAAAATTAGTGCACTTCAGAACTGCCCCCAAGGCCTTATTAAAATTTTTGGCTGGGCTTCCCACAGCCTCTGACTCAGTTGTTCTGGGAGGGGTAGTGTACAAGACTGCGCATTTCCATCCTGTTCTCAGTGATGCTGATGCTGTTGGCTCTGGGACCACTTCGAGAATCATTGCTCTGAGCTATGTAGTGGGCTGTATGGACAGAAGCTACTACATGAAGATTTTGATTGTATCTCCCCCATAAATACCGCCTACCCCTTTTCCTCACCTCTGTCTCACAGGACAGTTTCCAAGAGCTTCTCATCTGGGCTGTTCAGCATTGGTCACTATGTCTGCTACTCCAGCGGAGCTCAGTCCTGAGCAGAATTTGGCAGGACTACTCCTTGCCTGATGTTGGTAGTAAGGTTCCACATCCTGATGTCCACGTCTTAAGTCTCCTATATCTTCTTCAGGAAGGAAACAAATAGGGACTTCCTAATTACTGAAATGCCAGAGAGCCCCTGGACCCTTCAGCAGGCTTCTTAACAAATGAGCTGTTGATGGAGGTGGGGGAAGTGGAGACGTGCAGAAAGGAGGACACTTGAATGTGCCTGTAGTGCCTGGTGCCTGGTTAGGGTCTTCCGTGGACAGCCTCTCTGTCTCCCGGTTGCACTCTGCCTGCTTCCCTAGGCCACGGAGACACACAATCATTTTAGCCCCGCTTGCTGCTCCTGACAGTGTGACTCAGAGCCACACTGTGCTTGTGGCCTTCGAGATAAGCTTTTGTGGTTTAAAAGATGTCAATAGTTCATGTAGTTCTCATATGGGCCTCACGTGGGGCCGTTGCCTGCTTGTGAGATCTCCTGTCACATTTACTTGCCCCAGTGCCTTTTCTTATTCTGTCCCACCGCCTCATCTGCCCTACTTCCTGCGCTGCGCTGAAGTGTCAGCAGAACCACTTTTGTGACCTCTGTTTTATAGGTCTTGGGTCAGATGTCAGAGTGAGTACCCAGGGCCCTTAGGGGATGTGAGGAACTGTCAAGTGACTGAAGCATCGCTTGTATGTGCTGAGCTAAGAAAAGTCAGTCAGGTATCTTATGCTGCTGTGCACTGGGAGAATCAAGGGGACACCTAGCTTCCCCATCCCCCAAATGTGTTGCCCTGCAGTGGAGAGAACGGACTCTCCTGCAGAGGAACTTGTTTGATGCAGAGAACCTGGGCCTTGAAGACAGATGCCTAGCACAGCTCAGAGCAGTAGGCATGTATTCTAATTCTAGGACTTACACTTCCATGAGCCTCTCATTATCTGTATAATGGATTCAGTGGTCCCCACCTTGGCAGGGAGGTGGAGGATATGCCACTGAGATTAAGTATGAGGTTGTTTAGCCCAAGGTGAGGTACATAGTAAGAGACCCATACATATATCTTCTCCTCCCTTTGTCCTCCTGGTGGAAGTTTACAACCTCATAAATAAAACATGAATTGTACTTAACAGGCTACACTATGAAGTTACAATCAAGACCACAGAGGTTGGGAGTGAGAGCTCCTAAATAGGGCCAGAGTCATCCAAGGGAGCTTCCTGGAGGAGGCGGATCTCTGCTGGGCCAGACTTCTGCAACTTAATTCTCCATAAATGCTGGAGGCAGGGAAGGGAAGGCTTGCCTTGGGAATTGCTCTTTGAGCAAGCTACAGCAAGAATCTCTGTCTTTATTTTTCTTTTCCACCCTAGAGGCCCATTTCCCCAACAAATCCAGCGGACACGGCCCTTGTCTTCCCCTCCCGCTGCTGAACTTGGCCAGCATCTCAAGTTCTCCTAGGTGTGAGCTTCAGAGCGAGGCCCTTCTGGCTGGTGGAAACTCACTTGGGCTACGCCTCTCTGGCTGCCTGCAGAAGCCTACTGCCTGGGGCCCTCAGGAAACTGAACAGATAGTCCACTGGGCTCGTTCAGTCTGGGGCACTAGCGGTGCCTGACGCCCCCCAGTCCCATCCTCAAGTTGTGAGAAGGGAGCAAGTGAGCAGTGCTGCACCCCACTTCCTGCCCTGGCTCCCTTGGGTACCAAGAGTTTCAGAAAAGCTTGCTTAAGACCATTTTGTGTCTTTAACTCATTTAATCTCCACATTGTCCTAGAACTAGTGTTTTATTTCCTATTTTACTGGAGAGAAAACCAAGACCCAGAGAGACAATTTAAAACCACATCTGTTTGACCCAAAGTCCTAGACTTTTGCCCCAATGCCAGGGAGCCATTCATTTTCTTTTGTGCCTTTATTTGATTATTTGCTTGTTGGTACCTGCAGAGAGCCTGCTTAGTTATCACTGTAGAGCAGACCCTTCTCTCATTTTCCCGAGTTCCTATAGCAGGAGTTCCTGTAGTGAGATCCCCAGACTCAGCTCCTTAAAAGGATAGGGTCGCTATCTTGCCATTGTGTTCCTGTGGCCTGACATTGCACACACACATTGGTCTCCACTGAACAAGGATCAGGAGGTATAATTTTGGGGACCACGTGACTATATCATGTGCATTGCTTTCACCATTAGTCCCAAGTTGCCTCGAATCTTCTCTATCCCCTCACAATTATATACCCTTCCCTTATGCAGCACAGGGGCATTTCTGGCACAGGCATGGACTCACAGTGGAGTTGACTTTTCAGGGCATCGTCTGTATTATTCCCTTGTGACTCAGCTTGCTTCCTGGATTTCACTAGGGCCCCAAGTATTCATGAACAGACCCCTGGGCTGGACACACTCAAGGCGGCCCCGTAGATCTCATCTCCAGTTCCCTCCCTCTGCGTGAGATGCACTCCAACACACAGGAGTCAGATCTGGATCGTGCTCCACAACCTACCAAAACCCACTTCAGTGAGCACTGAAGGTGCCAGGGAAGTTATGAAAACCATGTGACAGGTAAATAGCTGTTCCCGCTACTTTCTTAGGTTTAAAAAGGAGGACGGCTTGCTCCAGTGTGTGGGCTGGGAATTCAGGCTTTGCTAGTGCTTTCCAGGACACACAGGGTAGGGCAGACCCTCACAGGCTTCTGCTGCTGGCCTCTGGCTGTGCTGCGGAGGCTGTTCGCTCATACAACTGGCTCCATCCAAACACTGGAGCTTTGTTCCCTTCATGGAGAGCAGCGTAGAAAGAGGTTCTGAGTAGAAACAGAGCAGAGTGAGCAGCCCAGACAGCTCCAGCTGGAAGACACCTTGAGTGGCTAGGGTAAATCTTCTCCCGTGAGGCCTGAGCAAGACTGAGACAATGTGGAGACTGAGCCCCGGGTGAAGGGAACAGAGCCATCTCTCTGTAAGTCCTTGGGGAAGCTTGAGCCATGGGTGCTCATGCAAAATCATACTCAGAATCTTCTCTTTGTCATGGCTGGTCAGAGTACCCCAGGCATGGGGGGCTGGGATAGTTGCATCTGTGCATGAGGCTTGAATGACTTAGAGGTAAATAAAGCACCTGTTGTCTTCCAGCTTCCAGCCACCTGGTTTTATGTCCCAAGCAAACTTGTAGGAAGAACACATCCCAGAACAGAACCCATGCAGGATGCCAAGGGGCTCTGGCATGAGGAGGAGGGTGTCCACAGTTGCTAGACTTCAAGTAGCTTCAGTAGCTTCTGGTGAAATATGTGTGAGGGTCTCTTCCAGCCCTCAATCCTGAGGCTTTTTTTTTTTGTAACTTTTTGTGAACATGTATTGAGCAACTTGTATGGGCCTACACTTTCCGGGGCTCCTTGTAATCCTAAGAATAAGCAGCTAAATTCTTCTGAAGACACTTATAGGATTATTTGTCCTTCCTCTTTTCACCTGTAAGAACTTAACAGTACATCCATTAATGGTCACCATGTCCAAAAGCATCATCTACTACTTTTTTCTTGTCTCTGGATCTTAAAAAATAAAACAAAATACTACAAAATATTCTTTTCGCTATCTGGAGAACTATCTGTTTAACTCAAGAATCCAAGGCCAGTGATTTAGCTCAGTGGTTCCGGTGTCTGCCTTGCAAGCCCAAGGTCCCAAATTCAATCCTGGTAACCACATACAACAATGCCGGGTGTGGTGACTCACACCCACCAGCAATTAGTACTACAGTTCTGGGAGTGGTGGCTCACATCTGTAATCCCAGCACTCAGAGGCAGAGGCAGGAGGATTGCTGTGAGTCTGAGGCTCACCTGGGCTATATAGTGAGTTCAGGACCATCCTGAACTGCAAAGCAAGATCCAGTCTCAAAAAAAAACAAAAAAGGAATCCAGATAGATATCACCATCTCTGCCAGTCTTCCCTTGATCTCCCGTCTATTGTACTCCCAAAATATACCCCAAACCAGACTCTTTCACAGTCTACGTTGCTGCTTCCCAGATCAAAGCCACTCTCATCTCTGATCTGGTCTCCTACAATAGGCTTCTGACTTGTCTCCCTGATTGCAACCTGTCCCTACTATAAGTCATTCTCTAAGGAGCCAGGGTGATTATTTGTACATCGTAAAACAAGATTATATCACTTCTATACCGACAACTCTCAAAAGGCTTCTCACTGCTGTGCTCACCACAGTCTATATCACCTCACCTGCCTCTCTCCTTGCTACCTCATTATCCGTGGTCTGCCTTGTTCTCCATGTTCTTGTTGAAGTGAGCACTTTTTTCCTTGACCCAGCTTTGTGGGTCTTTGCTCTCATACTTGTCCAGAACGCTTTCCTCACACATCCTTCCACAGCTGGCTCCTGTTGTAATTCAGGTCTGGGCTCAGAAGTCACTTGTTGGAGATGTCCTTCTTGACCATTCCACAGAGTAGCCCTGGTTGCAGCCCTTGTTTATTTTTGCAGCACTCATCTCTATGTAAAGGGCTTTTATGTATGTGCTTCTGTTTATTTTCTTTGTCTCTGGCTAGAATATAAACATAATGATGATGGAGATGTTGCCTGTGTTTACTGATCTATTCTTAGTGCCTAGAACTGTCCTACTGCTGAGTGGGTATTTGATAAATATCTAAATGACTGCATCAAGTATCATCCTAGCAAACAACTGCGTACTGAAGAAGGAGATCTTTGTGGACCTTCTGGATGAGCCATAAGTAGGTGGGTAGGGATTGTGTTGGTGGAGAGAATCCCAGAAGGTAACCCAGGAAACGCACCTGGCCGGGAGCATAAATTGGAAAGAGAAGAGTTCAGGAGAAAGAATGGCTGGAACAGGGAACCCTAAGTGCTGTGCAGAGACAAAGGTAATATTACAGCTCCGTGCCTAGGGTGTGGTGGAAGCCCCAGGGCAGGGGAGAAGGCAGACTCTAGAGGTCCTTGAAGGCCCCATAGAAGAGCTCCCCAGCCCCCACCTTTGCACAGTTTCCAAATCCATTCCCTGCAGCTCTTGTTGGCAAGCGCCTGATGTTATTTCCCAATGAAAAGGGAGATCAGAGTCACACAGGCACTCAGAGTCATAGAACATCCCCTTCTGTAAATGGAAATGAAGCTTATGCCTGTCAGGACTGACCAATGTCTGTACCAATACTGGGTTTCCAAGAAGCAGTAGCAGTTTGTCTAGTTGGGTGGAAGCTATGGAATCTTTGCCTTAAAATGGGTTTAAACAGCATCTAGCCACAGAACTTTTGTATCACAAATTTTTGGAACACAGTGGTCCATGGACTCACAGAGGCCAGGAGTCCAGCCTCCCATGACCTTTACCTTCTGTTTGGAAGGTCCTCACACACCTGCAGGGACAGGGAGCTACCACTCACACTACTGGACAGCTCTGTCTCTTGGGAAGTCTTTTTCTCACTGCATTAAATGCAGCCTTCCTGGTATTCTCCTCCTGGGACTTGGAGGAGCTGTATACTCTGGAACTGT
Source organism: Petromus typicus (assembly GCA_004026965.1). Lineage (NCBI taxonomy): Eukaryota > Metazoa > Chordata > Mammalia > Rodentia > Petromuridae > Petromus > Petromus typicus. Next base: position 31,307 of record PVIR01007713.1, on the reverse strand, counting down.
ATACTCTGGCCCTCAGCAACACAGGAGGATGCAAAAAAGGAGCTAAGACATCCTCTGGGGCCTCTGGCCAGATCCCACCTGCTACATCCTTCCATCTTTCTCCTCAGTGATTCCTCCAGACCCATCGTCCTGTGTTACCTTCTCCTGGCTTGCCCCGTTCGTCCCCATTCTATCTCCGTCCTTTGGGGAATGTCTCCACAGAAGGTACCTGCTGCCCATAGGGTCCATGACACACCCTTTCAGTTCTGCTTCCAGACTTCACTGGCCACAAGCCTGGTGAAAATTGAAAATAGTGCAACTGCTGGGGAAAGAAGGGTGGCGGCTACTCAAACAGTTAAACTGATCCAAGTTCTCCACTTTTCAAGGTGTGCTCCAATTGAAAATTGGTACTTTTATACCAATCCCTATAGCAACCAAAAGATAGAAGCAACCTAAATTGCCATCTGTGATTGGCCACATGAGTGGGTAGACATGGTATATTGGTTCCAAGGAATATTATTCAGGTACAAAAGAGAAAAAAAATTCTGACACAGGCTACTGTTCGGATGAGGCTTGAAGATAATATACTAGGGGATGAAAGCCAGATGCAGAGGCCAAATGCCACTTTCATGAGACACAGAAAGTGGAATAGTGATCACCAGGCCCCGAGTGTGTCATTATTGATTAAGGAGTTGTGTTTCTGTCTAGGATGATGAAAAAGTTCTAAAGATGAATAATGGTGATAGTTGTACAACACTGTGAATATACTAAGGCCTCTGGATTGTACACTCAAAGAGGGTTAAAATGTTAATTTTATGATATTTCCTTGAGTAAGAACAGTCCTTTTGAAAGGCCTCACATACATCCTTTTCATTCCCTGCCAATCCTAAGGTAGCACCAGGTACTTACAAAATAGCTACTGAGTAGAGACTGTTCTATCCTGTGGGCTCCAGACCAGCAATAAAGGTTGCTTCCATTCATAACAACACCTCTAGCTCCACACTTGTTAAGGGATTGACAGAGATTACATAATCCACATAAACTGCTCAAGTAACTGTCATCGAACCAGTCTGATGGACGGAAGTGAGGCAAAAGCTGAAAGAGATAGGGTCAAGACTCACCCATGAATGTCTGACTTCAGAGACTGAGCACTAACTGCTACACCTGAGCACTTCCTGAAAGAAGCCTGGGAAATGCTTAAGAGAAAGAAAAGAGAAAGAAAACTCTCACAGGTGAGAGTTCCTGTGAGTACACACACACATAGCCTGGGGTGGTATGCGGCGTGGAAAGGAGTGCAAAGGCTTCTCATAGGAGGAGGCAGCTGGGACTGCAGGGCGGGCAGTTTGTGTCTCTTGTCTACTGTTCAGGCCTCAACCAAGACTAATGTTATGGATGGGTGCTGATGGGACATCCAGAGGAGCTGGCATTTCAGCTGGGCCTGGCGGTGTGCAGAGGGGAGGGAGCAACCTGTGCTCTGTCCACGAGCCCTATGGTGGGGCTCAGGGAAACCTGTGTCCTCTGAGCTCCTCCAGTCTCAAGCCTTAATGACCTGGCCGAGCGTGTGCCCGCTGGCCTAGCAGGCAGGCAGTCCTGGTGGGCAGGGCTGTCTTCCCCTCTCTGTAAGGCCCAATGCCCAGCCAGGAGTTGGCAAAGAGCTGCTGCCTGTGGTTTCCCACAGAAGAGATGAACAAAGGGAAGGCACTGGAGAAACCTACGGAAGAGCTCAGCCTTGAGGAACTCTTGTTTAATTCTCCTTATTTCCCTGTAATTAGGACAAATTCCCTGCTAGCTCAGTTTCCATTCCCCAAAGTGGGAGGAATTCAGGAAATGTCTCCCAAGATGCCGGGCTCCCTTCTCAGTCTGCCTGTCTAGACGTGTGACCCCTGGGCTGCCCTTGGCGTGATCTCGGGCAGAACCCGTGGGGGCTACAGCCGCAGCTGGGGCACATTACCTCTGGCGCTGGCAAGGCCCCTGCTCTGAGTTGTGGAGTCCTCCTCCTGGGGAGCAGCAGCTTCAGGTGAGTGGCTGAGACACATACTTGGCTGCAGCAGGCACAACCCCATGGGACCCGGTACACATAAAACGCAAAGTGGACACGGTTCCCCACTGTACTAGGCCAAAGTGAGGCTGCACCCAGAAGGCCTGACTTTGGTGCCATCTCCCCACTTGTGTGTGATTGTGATGCCAGGAACTCCGATGCCCACCCAAGACCTCCCTGCTCTGGGACCTGATTTCTTCACTGTCTCTGTAGACCACGTACTGCTTGGACTTCACTTCTTTTATCTCCAGCTGACCAACACCAAGTAGATGATCTTTGAATGAGATATATGGTCTCTCTGGGCCTCATTTTCCCAGGGGTGCTGCTAGGGTGTCTGAGGAAATAATCCTGAAGATCTCATCCTCTTGAAAACTCCAGGACTCAAAAGCCTGTGTCACCAGATCCCCCAACACCTTCAGTTAGCACCATCTTTGCACAGTTTACCCCCAGCTGATGCACAAATCCACAGAAGGAGGATATTCACCTTCTTTGCTGCAGAACTCAGGCCCCATGGAGAAGACTGGGCCAGGAACATCACACAAATCGGTTCTGGGAAGCAGCATGGCCGGCTGAGCGCCTGCGGAGCCCAGGTGGAGCAGGGCCTGGACATTCCGCTTTGGCCCAAGGAGGCCTCAGGGAAGAATTTAGAGAGAAGAGAGCTGGGAAGCTGGTGTTGGAGGTCCCTTAATCCTGGAGGATTTAGAGCCACTGCAAAGTGGACTTCTAAGTGAGTAGGGATTTGCTCTTCCTTCCAGCTTCAACAGATTGCTCTTCAGAGAGGTTTTAAATAGCTAAAGTGACTTGACTTAATTTGGCCAAGCTCACAGATGAACACATTCCTCACCAGTTCCCAGGCTCAGAAATAGATTGCTGGTGGTGACTGTGGAGATACAGAGAAATGAGAGTCTCCTCAGGTGTCTCCTACAAGCGTGGTGTGTGTGTGTGTCTCCTTCTTGACCACCATGGGCATTTCATGGTTTAGTAGGCCCAAGAGTTGTCTTAGATGGTCCGCTTAGATGGAGAAACTGAGTATTGGGGAGGGGAAAAAAAAAAAGACTGATTCAAGATCATGTTGGCACAAACTAAATCAAAGGTGTAGCCAAGCCTAAGACTTGGTCTCTAGAGTCTAAAATGGACTCACTGGGACTCTTTTGGCATGCAGCCTCTGCTCCAGCCCCCACCCATACAAACCCCTGGGAGAAACAAGCTAATGTAAAGATAGATATTCACTTAGTGCTCACCTACAAAGGCTTTGGTATGCGCAGGTTGTGAGCAAAACACAACGGGGAGCTGAGGAGTGAGGCTCAGAGAAGGCAGGGAGGAACCGACTGCCACTGCTGATCTCCATTGGCTCAGGCAGGGACTTTAGGGGCCTGAGGATAGATGCTTTAAGGGGAAGGAGCTGGGGGAGGTGTGCAGAGCTGACTGGAATGGGGAGAGGCCGAGGGCTGGAAGTTTAAAAGCTCTCCTATTTTCTGTTTTCTCATTTTTATTGGTCTTATCTCCCCTCTTAGCCCAGGAGAGGGATTAAGCCGCCTTCATTATCCTGGAAGCTCTCTGATCAGCCTCTGTGTCAGACTTCGCTCTGCCAGCATTCTGCATGACCCCTTGTCACATTTCCAACATGACCTCACATCGAGTGACTTCCAGACTTGTCCCAGCCCAGCTCCTACCTGCCTCAAGCCACATCAGATTTCACTTAGTGCATTACTGGTGCCTTATCTCCAGCCTACACTGTCTCGTGCCCTCTGCTCATGGTCGCTAGAGTACTCTTTTAAAGCAAAACTATCTTAGGGAACTGAGTTTGTTGGAAACTGAATTGGTGAGAAACAGGCATTGCCTCCTACTATCCTCAGGGTTATTCTGGGATGTGTACAACTAGAGAGGTTCTGTGAAGCGTCCAAGGTCAGAGTTGAGGCCAGTGGAGGAGCACAAGAGACAGGTTTCAACTTGGACATAGGTGAGACAATTCGCCCATTGGAGAGGGTCCAGGGCTATCGCAGGCTGCTCTGGAACCCTGAACACGGAGTGGTCGTGGGTTCCTTGCCTTGGAAGGTATATGAACTGGGGCTTGGACCACTCTGTTGTCTGGACACTATAGAAGGTACTAATGCCTCAAATTCCATCTCAGTACCTTAGATTGTATGGACTTCGTTGTACTGTCTCTATTTCCAAGGCTGTAGCCCTTCTTGGTGCAGGGAATTTAAGAGATTTTGTGATGACGATTCGTCTCTGAGGCTCATGCTAGATTCAGTAAATGTTTACTGTGAATGAATGTCTCATGAGCTTCCTAGAGTCCAGAAGGACTCCTGGACTGTACCTTGCCTTTCCAGCTATTAAACAGCAATGACTTGGGTGTGGAGAAAAGCTCCCTTCTGGTTGCCAGTCTCAGAGAGCCCCCCACTTCAAAAGACTTGTAGATAAGAAGGGCTTTGGGTGCCAAGTGAGGACCTCCCCTCCCCTCTCTCCCACACCAAATGTGCACATGAAAATCGAGCTTCCTTATCTGCCTAGGAGCAGAGTTGGCACCCTGGGGCTTGAAAGGCTGAGGGAGGGAATGGATGGTCCATCCAGATGTCCTGAAAGGCCCCCAGCTGTGGGCCTCAGGACGTGGCTCCTTCTGAGGTGCCAGCAGCAGCTTCCACCTACTTAGATGGGATTGGAAGAGGCTGCCTGGAAATCCAAAGGGCAGAAGATCCTAGTCAGGGCAGCAGAGCCAGCTGGAAAAATTCCAAGACAGGAAAGAATGCAAAAAAAGATAAAGACAGAGATTCTCATCTTTGGAGGAAATTCCCTGAACTGGACACATGAGGAGTGGATGGTGGGATGGAAGGAGGTGGACGATTTGAACGACAGTCCACTCAGGGGCTTACGGGCAGCTTCCATAGACTCATTCTCTGTATTCAGGGAGCCTTCAGTAAATAAGCAGTGACACCACGGTTGTAATTCCACTTGGAGATGGGCCTTGAAAGGGTGTGGCAACAAGCAGAGGACAGGATGGAGCTAAAATCTCAAGGAGGACTCAACAGTTATTCCTCTGGAACTTCATATGCTCTGAACATTTTGTGAACCACTTTGAGAGGAAATTCAAATGACCAAATATCTTGGCTGGTGTTCAGGTAATTCATGATTGAGAAATCATACCTTTTAATGAAATCTCTCTCTCTCTGTCTCTCTGTGTGTGTGTGTGTGTGTGTAAAACTTGAAGCAGAAGTATACTCTGCACAGTTTTTCACTTAATACAGTCCATGTGAGGATCATCACACAAACTTCTTACAGAAGCACGCTTGGATTCAGGGAGTTACAGAACTCATTTGAGGTCACACAGCCAAAGTGGCAGAGCTGGGATTTGGTGCCTTAGCTCTGACTTGAAAGCCACCTGATCTCTATTATATCTCACAGATCTCAAGATTTTTCTCAGCAGAAGGATCCCTGGGTACTACTGCTGGAATTCCAGAGCCCACAGAAACAGAGATTAAAAGCTTTGCATCTGAATAAAGACCTGGAGGCAGGAAGAACCAGGGTGAGCCTGGTGGAGAGGTAGTTATTGTTTGTCCTGACTGAGGACAGTGTTTGCTTAAGAGAGGAAAAGGGGATGAAGCTGGTGTGTGTGTAGGGGGGAGATTGGGTCTGGTTTCAGGGGACTTTGAACATCTGGATCCAAAGCCACTTGTATTTCCCTATTCTCCTAGAATACAATAGCTACCAGCAGCTATTTGTTGAAAACATAAACCAACAAAAAGCAAAATAAGTTTAGTTTTGAAGAAGTGATGAGATTGGAGTGATTTTAACGTGGTTTATGCTGTTCCTATAAATACCTTAAAGCAAGGACTTACTTAGTTCGCTAGGACTTATTCACTATGTACTTTGTGCCAGGCACCGTTTCAAAATTTTTACATTTATTAACCCAGTTATCCAAGCAACTCTATGAGGTCGAGTCTGCCATGGACCCATTTTACATATAGAAGTAAAGGAAGTAGTTGCTCACCTTGACAAATGAGAATGGTCTCTGGGCCTTGCTGTTTGGATTTATGGAATACAGCATTGGACTAAATGAAGTAGCTCATGTGAACATCACCAACAGCTGGCAGGTGATACAGTTTTGTAGAAGCTTCATCTGATGTGAAGAGGTGACAAGTTCAAAGCATTCTGACTCCGAGCTTTGGTTCCTTTGCCTCCTCATACTTTATGTCAAGGGTCTTGCCCAGAGCATGAACTGTCCATGAGTGGGTTGTGGAATTGTTGTGGATCACACGGTCTGCTTTGGACACCAGTTGCTTCCCCTGGCTCCACCTGTAGAAGGGATGGGGTGGTGTCCTGAGCCGGAAGTCCCATCCTGTGGACATACCCTGCTTCCTTCACCCACAGGGGCCCGCCCATCTCCTAGGGGAAGGTTTTCGGCCGCCTGAGAGGGGAGTGAGGGTGCCTGAGGTTCTGCTTCCCCTTATGCTGGTGTCGGCCCTCAGGTTGCGTGGATCCCTGGCTCTTTGGGTGGTTTGACTAAGACTGGGAGCCAAGTGTGGATAAGAGCACATGTGCCTCGAGTTGCTGGCTGGGTAGGTAGCGGCCTGTGTTTGCTTTACTGTGAATGCAATCAACCTTCATAGCTATTTCCTCCTAGACAGGGATTATCTGGTCCTTCAGAAAAATAAAAATAACTTGATTAAGGAAACTCAAGCTGGGGAGTTCTGGCTGTGGGTGTTGGGCAGTGGGTGTCCGGTACAGCGGACTATTGATGACCCTCACAGGGAGGCCTTTTCTTTCTCACTCACTGCTCGCTTGGCATTTCTACAGAAATGGTGACAGGTTCCTTAGGATAACAGTATCTGCAGGGGCTTGGGCCTTGCAAATGGCCCTACTGAGAGGAAGCTAGAGGTGAAGAAAGACTTGGGAGCAGAGACAGGACAGAGAGAAAGCATGCTGTCAGGCCGAGGGAGCAGCCTGGGTTTCCCAGGCACTTCGTCCTGCCAGTGGCATCCAGGGACACGGTGGCCCTGTGGGAGGAGCAAGAGCGCCAGTGTCACACACACCCAAGACTCTGTGAGACCCGCACTGAGTACCTGACAGCGCCCACAGGCAGAAGTCCTGCTGTACTTGGAGAGGAGGTGGGCAGAAGAGGGGTATGTGTGATTATTTTTAGAGTGAGACTATTGCAAAGATTACAGCTAGGTTCTCTCTCCCTTTCCCAAACCTGCGGAAAGATGTGTTCTAGGCCACCTTGGGTGGGAGCCTTTCTCAGCAAAGCCCAGCTCACTCTGACCTGCCAGACCTGCGAGCCTTCCCCCCTCCCTTCCTGGGAACCACCCGGCTGGTGTCTGTTTGCACAGCTGGGCTGGAGGTGGCTGAGCGGGTGGGGAGGGGCTGCCCCCTGGGTCCTGAGGCTCTGGCCAAGTATTGTCAGACCAGTTGGAAGAAGCCCAGAATGATGAAAAGGGCCTTGTAGGTCTGTAATTGTGGAGTTGTGCAATCACAGGGTTGCTTCCTTTCTGCTTCCTGAACTTCTTTGCGCCTCCATTTTCTGATCTGTGAAATGGAGAGAATAGTATTTGTTGTAGTGTTTGGGGAAAACTAAACCTGATTGTAACCAGACTAATGCCTGGTGCAGGTAGGACTATAATTTCCTTTTGTTTCTTCTCTTTCTAGTTCATTTTTGCTGGATTTTTTTTCAGCATCTGTTAATTATTTTGCTGTGATGAAGAAGGCAGGCCCCAGCCAGTAAGAGCACCTCACAAACTCATGGGAGAGAGACAGATAGACAAGGACACCTCACTGGGTAAGGGGGACAGGTACAGCTTCACAGGAGATTGGCACGAAAGACTCCTCAGCTCTTCTTTCTGGGTAGTTAGAGGCTCTTGTGGGGGGCAGTGGGTGTCTTGGTCCTTCCCATGCAGCTGCCTCCTCTCCTATAGAGAATGCACCAAGGACGAGGCCACAGGACCCTGTGAGCTCGCAGGTCTGCGCTTACAGCCCCCAGGGCAGCATGGGACAAGGGTGACATTATTACCCCGATTTGCAGGCCCAGTGAATGATGGCGAGATACAATCTGAAGTTCACTCCAAGCCTAGGCTGAGATCTTTCTGCCAGCCTGGTTTGCCTCTCCTTGAGCTTTCTTCTTCTGGGAGCTTCCCCTGACCCTCAGAGCATTTGTCACTCTGGGTTCTGGTTGTCTGATGATGTGTTGTCTCCACCATTCAAAAGCCTTCAGGAACTGGGGCCATGATTCCCTCTGCTGGTGACCCTGCCCCAGGCCTGGCACCTGGCACCCAGCAAAGTCTTTTGCAGTGGAAGGGGCACAGCAGCAGCCTTGGGCCAGGGGAGCCAGTGGGCAGGCTCTAACACAGCAGCTGGCCTTCTCTCCAGGCTCCATCCCTGAAGGCTCCTCTCTTTCTTCCCAGTCCCTCTTCTCTGAGGCCAGCAGGAGGTGTCAGGCCAGGAGCAGCCACTCACATCCAGCCAAGCAGGCAAGCAAGTGCAATGACTGCCGACTCCATCTGAGGGGCAGAAGAAATGCCTTCGGATCTTCACATCTTAAACCCAGTCATGTCTGGAAAGGCTTTGAGAGGAGCTTCAGATTACTAGGGATGGGACACGGGCTCCGGGAACTGGCTCCAAAAGCAGGATCAGACTGGCCAACTCCTCCAGCTCTGACATGGGTTGGTATCTGTCGTCAGTGCCTGAAGGGCTGCCTTCCCATCCCTCAGAGTCCAGCCAAAAGTGAACCCATTTGCTTGGGGCCTAGTGGGCCTCAGGTCCAGGGAGCCTGGGAAGGAGCTCACCCTGGGGACTGACTGACGGGCTGTCAGACGGGGCTGACTTTGGGATGTGAACTTGGTTCACCACAGATCAGACAAGAGCTGAGGTCCCAGAGTGAGCTGGCTCTGGTGATGGATGCTCTGAGACCTTCTCATCCGCCTCTGCTTCATCTCTTCTGCCCACCCCCAACCTCCATCCTGCCTTCTTGTTCTCTTCTTGGTCACTAGCCAGTCGTGCTGGGGGTGGAAAAGCCAGCTAATCCATCAGGCAGGGGCTGCAGGGAGGCTCAGCCATCAGTTCATAGATCAGCTCTGTGCTGGCGCTGTCAGTCAGACACAACGCAGCGGGCTTCTGGAGGATGTTCCTCGGGGGACACTGTGGAGGAGAAGAAGACTTTGGGGTCCAGTCAGTCCTGGACTTGATCCTTGAGCCACTGCTTGCCTGCTCTGCTATGGTTTCCAGCTCTTAGACATGTCCCTTGAGTTCTTCAGGCCTCAGCGTCCTCCCCTGTGAAATGCAGTAACAGAAACAACCCCTCTTGCAGGTTGTTGAGAGCACCAGACTGCTGCTGGTACACATCACCAATACTGCTGCCCACAAAGTAAGCTGGTAGCAGAGTCCAGGAAATTCAGACTTTTATTCTTACCCTGTGCCAGTCTTCATTGATCTCCATGACAGCCTGGTCTGGGGGCCATGGGACAGACCTGGTCATTCAGGCTACTGTTCTGCTGCCTCCGTGGCCCGGGTTGAGAGCACACAGGAGCTGAGCCATAGTCTTACTGAGCTGACTAAATGACTGGGCAGTGACTGTGGCTGATAAAGACATCTTTAAACAGACTGCCAGAGGCTCTGTGTGAAGGGTGTGCTTCTGCTGTGGGGAAAACTGGGGCTCATAAGGGAAGCAGATATGAGCTCCAGCCTCCCAGGGACTCGATAACTCTTAGAGGAGGTAGCATGCTCACTTAAGAGATAACAGCTAAAATTACACAACACAACATCTGAGATAGCAAGTCCAGTCTGTTCCCAGTACCAGGAGTGCCCCAGGCACCTAATGCAGTTGGCCCTGAATCAAGTTTTGTCCCACAGAGGAAGAAGATGAATTGGTGGTGTGGACAATCTCTGTGTGTTATCAGCGTGCCCCGTGGGACATCCATACCCTCGGAGATCTGGTACTTTGGTCTTGATCTGAGCAGCAAAGCGCTCAGCTGTCCTGCAGGTGCTTGTCCCTGCTCTGAAGGTCTGCAGCCCCTCTCTGCCATGTCACACTAGTAGACTCATATGGAAAGTGGCCTTGCTCTTCCATCCTGAAAAATTTAACTGCACTGAGATTTTTTTCTGTGCTTCTTCTTCTTGTTTTTTAACTGAAGATTTGACTATGTTATCAGGGAAGGCTCATGGGTTCCACCAGTGTTACATTTTACCCTATAGAAAGACCTGTCTGACTCCCAGTCTGCAAGCTCCTGACCTGTGTCCCACAGCCTCTGAGAAAATGGTCCAAAAGATGCCTACACGCTGCCCTCTCCTGTGGTCCCTGGCTTTTCTGTAGGAAGAAGATTCCTGGCTTATTTTCCCCAGTTCCAGTGAATTCCTAAGATCACAGTTTTCTTTATTTTTCCCTCTTCTGCCCTGATCTCCCTGGGAGGGTTACAGGCCTATGACTTCCCAGACAAATTCTCAGAAGGCAGGGAGGCGGATTCAAACTCAGGGTAGAGGCACCCTCTCTCCAACTCTGGGATTGTCTCGATTTCCCAGAGGAAAGTTTCAGAGGAGTCCCAGGAGTGCATATGTGTGGATCCTCAGTACCTGTTCACTTTGGAACCTGGAAAATGGATGAAGCTATGAAGCAGGAGAACTGGGTTTCTACACTGGTCCTCCTTGTGAGCCTCGTCAGGTTCTCATCTTTCCCTGTATCTGTCTCTTCATTTGTGTGGTGAATGGGAACAGAGGGGATTAAGAGATCTGACTGGGTACTCTAGGGAGATCTACTGGGTTTCCTGTAGCTTTGAGACACGGCTACTTCTTGGTATCTCAAGAACAGAAAGTGTTGGAGGTTTTTTCTGCCACAGGAACTGGATATCAAGTTTGTGGGAAATTGAAAGTGAGTGACGGGATCTTCTTATCTTTCTGGCTCCAGGCCTGGCTGGGGCTCTGTCTGGCTGCAGCAGATGGGGAGAGGCCCTTTGGGTGAGGATAGTTGGCTCTAGACCCTTCTTTAGTCTGCAGAGCAACCTGAGCAGACCTTTGCATCCTGCGTGGAGTGGGCCAAGCCAGGCAGGGCTGTCCTTCCAGGCCTTTCAGACAGGACAGCAGGTTACAGCAAGTCAGCTCTTCACTGGGGGATGGGTACCTCTGTGCTCCTCAAGAGGGGCTGGGAAGCCTTCTGTCTTCTGTCTCATCCCTTCTGTCTCATCCCTCCAGCTGGGATGAGACTGGAACATGGAACCTTCCTCTTACAGTACACATTTTGTGGCAAGAACTATGAAGTGTAGCTCACTGAGACCAGCCTAAGTGTTCCAATGATCATAGCTAAGGTCTCTGTTTTAAGCTATTTTATGCCATAACAAAATACCTATGTTAGATACTTTATTAAAGAGGCTTATTTGGCTCATAATGCTGGTGTTGGATAATTCAGACAGAGCAGTGCTAACATCCTGGAAGGGTTCTCTGTCAGTGTCGTGATGTGGTAGAGAAACAGAAAAGGAAGTGGCAGTAGACAGTAGGCAGGGGTCAAGTACGTAGAATGGCTGCTTTGTAACAACCTGTTCTCAAGAACTAACCAGGGGACGAGGAGTTAGCTCAGTGGTTCTAGCGCCTGTCTCGAAAGCTCAAGGACCCCAGTTCAATCCTACATACAATACTGGGTGTGTAGACTCACACCCCGCAGCAATCAGCGCCACATACCACAGTGCTGGGCATGGTGGCTCATGCCTGTGATCCCAGCACTTGGGAGGCAGATGCAGGAGGATTGCTGTGATGTGAGTTTGAGGCTGAGCTCAGGGCCAGCCTGAACTACAAAGCGAGACTCTGTTTCAAAAAAACCTAAAAAAAAAGAACCAAGCAAAAAAACACAGAACTAACCAGGGTGCAGAAGACCACATTAATCTCTCTCAAGGCGCTGTCCATGTGACCTACTTACTTGACACTATGCTCCACCTCTTAAAGGTCTCGGTGCCTTTACATTGCCATTCTGGGGTCCTAGCTTCTTGCACATGAACTTTTGGCATACGTGTTCGATCCATTTCTAAACAACAATAATCTATAAGAACATTTCTGTACCATCTATTATGTGCCAGATTCTGTGCTGGGCTAATGTGGGGACAGAGGGGAGAGAGGCAGCAGAGCGTAAAAGTGCTTAATGTGGCAGACAATTACATAAATGATCCTCTGCTTACTGGAAATTGTCCTTTGTGAAACCTTTGCAGGTGCAGAACGGCTATTCTTAGCGGCCTGGTTGAATGCATTCACTGGAAAGTCCCGGGACCCCTTGACCCTCAGCTCACCCAGCAACAGCTCACCCTATGAAGAAGGCAGAACATTGTCTTGGGAGCAGTAGAAGATGATGAAGGCTTTGGGTGAGTGACAGGGTCATTTTCTTCTCAAAGATGGCTATGATGTACTGTGGAAGGAGGAAGACAGCCAAGTTGTGAAACTGGCCGAGGTAACTAAAAGAGGAATGATGGGGTAGAAGAAGTGGGAGACATTTGAGAGAAACTGATGAGTTGGTGGGATTTCTGAAGAGGTGGAGTCAGCAAGGTCTTGGTTGTCCGTGAACTCTGCATCCTGAATGATTTTCTTTTCCAAAGGTGCCACACTATTAAGCAATGAAACTAATTGCATCCATTAAAATCATGCTCATGGAAGCATTGGTACAGTATTGGATGAATTGCATTCCTGCAATAGAGCTGTCTGACATATCACTTTGGAAATGGGTCTCACCCAACCACCACAGCATGGTGTAACCATGCTCAGGACCACAGAGTTATCACGAGTTAAGTAGTTTTACCCCATTTAGTCAATGTAATCACAATTTACAGGAGAGACACTTGGTGTTTTCCTTACCTAGAGACTGTGGCTTGTTGCCAAACCCAGTTTTTGGTCTCTTGACCTCTGTATTACCCTTCAGACACACAGTATACACTCCTGTCAGAATGATTTTTCTAAAAGGGAAGTTGGATCATGCCTCAAAAATTGAGATAGTGCCAGCCTTCCTTTCCCTTGCCAGACTCTTCCACATCCGCAAATACCATCTACATCTCACATACATCTCATATTTATGCTGCTGTCCCCGTTGTCTGCCCTGAGTCCTACTGAACAGCCTATCTGGGTGCCTCACTGACACTGCAGACTGACTTGTCCAGAATCGAGCTCTTGGCCTTCATCAGCCTCCTGTCTCTTCTGGCACCTTCTTATTTAGTAAATGCCCCCACCAGTCCTGTAGTAACCACCCTGGGTAATCACCGCCTTTTGTGCTGACCCTCACATTTAATTCATTACCAGGTCATTCTAGGTTGCCTGCTTCTTTCTAACTGCTTCCACCCCATGGCTCCTGAACCCACACATTAATCTAAGGCTCTATATCTCTTAGGTGGATCACTTTAGGAGCCTCCTGTCTCAAATCCCTGCTTCCACTTTTACCTCTCACCAACTGTTATATTAAGTGAATATATATATATATATATATATATATGAATATATATAGTTATAAATATATATATATTTAAGAGAATATATATAGTTAAGAGAATATATATGTTTATTTATAGTTAAGAGAAAAGAAAGAAGAAAGGAAAGGAGAGTGAGAAGGAAGAAAAACAGACAGAAAGAGAGACAAAAGGAAAAAGAGAAAGGATGGAAGACAGGAAGAGAGAAAGAAAGAAAGAAAGAAAGAAAGAAAGAAAAAGAAAAGAAGGAAACAGAAAAAGACAGAAAGACCCTGCACGGTCCAAGCTCTGGCTGCTGCTCTGCCCCAGGAAAGGCTCCTGAGCAGGGTGGGCAGATGCCCTCTGCTCTCTGTTACTGCAGCCTTTACTACTCTGGGTTCTGAGCAGGTGTGAGCTCTCTGACTCGGGGACCAGAGCTGGAATGTTGCAGAACTATGATGAGTAGTGGACTTGTAGCAAGCGTAATGTTTTCAGCCTACCACCCCAAGCCCTGCGCTCTTGAATTCAGCTCTCAGACTCATCTCCCTGTCCAGAACACTCCGCGTTACCTGAATAAGCCACACCCCTCCAGCCTCTGGCCTTTGCCTGCCCACAGGCCTTGGGCTTCTCCAGCTGGCAGCTCCAGACTGTCCTTGATGCCCAGCGTATGGAGCAGCCTTAAGGGGCTGGCAGCGAGCAGGAATGCTGCTCGGTGAAGGTTGGCCAGGGGCAGAGCTGGCTATTTTTTCCAAGAGTTTTCTTCCTCTCAAATACTTCCTCTGTGATACAAAGGTTTGCCAGAAATAACAAAGATCACTGGGCCTAGAAAAGAAGGGAGATTCAGGTAAATGCGCTAGACATTGTTTCCTTGGATCGTGCGGAACGCCAACTTCCTCCTGCCAACATTTTTTCGGCTGCTGGCCTAGCACATGCCCTTCCTTCCGCTTCTCTGCCCTCGGGCCTTCTCCTTTGTACAGGGCACAGGCTCAGTTTGGGATCAATAGTATCCTGCCTGTGACCCAAGTTCCATCCTGTCGTCTCATTCATTATGCTGGGCATTAAGGACACGAGATGAGCAGCCTTTGATATGTGAACTCAGCGTCCTTTTGACAGGCAGAAACCCACAAGTCTTCTGGAACAAGAGAAGGGGACAGGAAGGAACCAGGAAAGCTTTTCAGAGGAGGTAATACCTATGCTCACCCTGACCACCAGTGGGTTGACCAAGTGAAAAAATAATAACAAGTGTCTGGTGCTAAGAGACAGGTGTTCTGGGCAAAGAGAACAGAGGGTGAGGCCAGAGCTGAGAAGGCCCTGTGCGAGGACAGAGTCCTCCAAATCAAGGGTGGACAGGCTGGCTGGACCAACACAGAAGCGCTGGGGAGTTAGCCTGAACTTCATCCCAGGGCAGCGTTGAGCCCTGGCGGGCCTTGGCCGAGGTCTGTTCTGCAGTGGAGGCCTGCATTTTAGTGCCTTCTCTCTATCTCACTGTATGATCTGGGACTGGCCCCTTTCAGCCTCGTCCCCGCCCCAACGCCCTCACTTTTCAGCTTCAGGACTCTTTGGCTCTGGTATTTGGACTAGGTCAGCCTTAAGGATTTTCAATTTCTGAGATGCCCCCATTGTAGGATATTCTGTTAGATTAATTGATGAACCACTGTTTACACATCTGTGTCAGGCATTTTGTCAGAAGACAAGGATCCTACTGCCGCCTGGCAGGAGCGCATGTGATGCCAGGGAAGCAAATAAGCCAAACTATACCTACAACCAAAGCAGACTGAACTCAGGACTATGGAGCCACAGTGGGACAAGTGACTCATTCTCCCTGGGGGATGTGGGGGCGGCTTCAAAAGCGTGCAGCAGATGACCTGGGCCGTGAAGGATGTACGGGAAGGTGAAGAGAGGGCCTGCTTTGTTGGGGGAGGGGCAGTGAGTCACTCAAGGGGAACCTGGAGCCCAGAGCTTCAGGCTGGGAGCTGCCTGAGGGGTGTGTGCTCTACCCCCTCTGCAGGCCTGAGAAGCATCTGGGGCCCCTGAGGAGGGTCTGTTCACTGGCCTCAGTTTGGGAGCAGAGTTTGCTTCATCCAGCAGTCAAATTCAACTGGTATACACAAAAAGGAGGTGTCATTTCGGATCTCAGCAATGAGGCGCCCTGTGAGCCAGGTGACTGAATACCTGATCTTGCTTGTTTTAACCTCGACAATGAGCCTAGACGGTAGGAAAAACAATGCAGCCTAAGAGAGGCTTGGTGTGGGGAGGCACCGGGTCTGAATTCAGAATATGGTAGAGCGGCCCTTTGGGCTTCCAAGGCCAGAAGCCGGATCTGCTCACCAGCTATGCTGACGACTTGGTGGAGCCCTGAGCTCCGAGTGGGACGTTTTCCACTGGACACAGGGTCTGGGCACCAGCCCTGAGTCCTCGATATTTCCATCTGGCCTCTGGTGACAGGAGGGTGTAGAGAGAAACACGTGCTGCTAAGAAAGGGGAGGAAGAGCCCCGCATCTGTCCTGTCACTGGACGCTCTCCAAGAATGGGCACCAGGCTCCCTGCTGCCTTGGGTGGGAATAAACTCTTGAACTCTCTGCAGAGATAAAAAGCACTATCTCCTCCTAGTCTTGAGTGTCAGCAGATGGGGCCTCTTGGGCCACCCTCCAGCTGCCTCCACTCGCAGCTGTGAGGAAGAGCTGTCTGAGCTGGGGGACGTGGGTGGGGGTGGGGTGTGGGGTGAGGTTCTGAACTGCCCTCCCCTGGGGATGCCCCAGCACAGCCCTTGGGCAGGGGCAGCCTGAGTCGAGTGTGTGAGGGGGTAGGACAGTCACAGGCCCTCTCTGTGTCTCTGAAATGTAGGCAGATCCCTGCTTTGAGGCACAGGTTCTCATCTGTTTTCCAGGGTGCTTATAAAGACACCCACACTGGTGTCTGGTACCTAGCAATCCCCTTGCCACAGGATCTACTCCTCTGTAGAGTGAAGACACATAGTCGACTACCTGAGTCCAGCCATCCCAGCTGAGTGACTTGGGCAGAATTTGGGTGTGTTTGGTGCCTGGGTTTCCTCTTCTATCAGAAGAGGGTTGTAGTGAGACTGACTCTTTAACTCCTATGTAGCACATAGAGTAGAGGCTGGTCTGGTGGCCAGTGCTCTGTAGGAATTGGTTCTTTATCATCAGGATTGGTTTCTGATTCACCCTCTGATGCTGACCGGCCATCCCTAGTGTCCCTCCTCCGTCTCCTCCCTGCTCTGGGACGCCCCAGGGTCTCTCACCTTCTTTCTTTGACCTGGTGAACCTCCCTTCCGGGTCTCCATGCTGTTCTCTCTTGGAGGCCTTGAGCTCTGGACCGCGTCCCAGCGTGTGTGAGGGGAATGCATATTTCCCGGCCTGCTCAGCCGAGACCACGCGGGCAGCGCTCTGACTCCTGTGCCATCTGGTCAGTGCTAGAGTCAGCTCCATTCTTTTCCCTCTCCCACAAAGTGTCAGCACGGTGATTCATGGGTTTAAGGTTGGGGATGACAGAACTGAAAGCTCCCCGAAAGGGCACCTGCCTTGCCCCGTGGTCCTGGCCTTTATCTCCACTCATGGAAGAAGACATCAGACCCCTGTGTAGATCACAGGGCAGCAAGATTGATCCACTTTCTCCTGCTGCTGAGGATAATGCTGCAGGAGTGCTGGTTTGAGTCTTAGAGCCCTGTGCCCAGGAATGAGCCTACTTATCCCTCCACAGGTCACAGCTCTGAGCCTTTGCTGTTTGGAGGGATGTTTTGATAACCTCTTACCATTCCTCCCCCAGCCGGCGAAGTCCCACCTGATCACTCCACATACTGGGCCCCTCTTATCTCCTCTCTCTAAGCTTCCCATCCATTACTGTTGGCTGGCAACAGTTTTATCTGCAACTCTGTGGAATGAAATTGATTTCAATGAAATAATTGGAATAGCTGGCTGGTGACCAGGACTGCTGCCACCAGGGTGGATAAGGCCTGAATGCTGACATCCAGCGCTTCCTTTCTTCCCTCATTGCTTTCTGCTTTCGTCCGATCAAGACCACCTAACCTCTTGCTGAGATGGTGACCACGGCTCTCCGTCACTCTGACAGGCTGCCCTTCCCCCACCCCACCAATCATTTACTACCATCCATCCTCCCCATAGCAGCCAAATTGATTTTGAAAAAGCTCAAACCTCCCAAATCTGTAACCCTTTTCTTTTCTCAGCCAGTCATGTATAGGTCTTTCTAATGAAGCTACAGCTTAATTCTTCATTCTTAAATGTTCACCTTCCTGTGTCCCGACTCCTGTCATAGGAGACCCCAGCCCAGCCGCTCCATGGGGGAATACTTCTGGGCTGTCCCTGCCAAGCACCTGCCTTTCCCAGGTCCCCTGGGCCACTAAGAGTACAGATGGAGTGAGGTACCAACCTTGTCCTTAGAAGCAGTTGGGCTAGTGGGAGAGGCTGAGCCATGGCCAGGCACTTTTTAATGGAGGGAACAGGATTGCAGAGGAGGCAGCAGAGAGGAAACGAGAGGGCTGTGACAGCTGAGGGTCCCACCCCGGCTTGTGTGCGCAGGAGGGGACGTAGTGTATAGGTCTCGAAGGATAAGAAAACTGGCAGCTTAGGCAAAGGAGAGCCAGCCACATGGATTGAAGGGCCGCTTCCTCCTGGAATCCCTCCTTCCTTGACAAGTCCCAAACCCTGTAGTTACTCAGGGACCTGCTTTTGGTTGGCTTAGTTCTCTGCTTTTGCTATTTTAAAGTTCCTAACAATTTCTGAGCAAGGGGCCCTACGTTTTTCTTTTTCAATGGGCTCCTTGAAGCACGCAGCTGGTCCTGCCTCTCAGCTGCTGTCAATTTTGAATGTGTAGTATAGGGGTCCACCCAGATTGCTTATCTTCCTGCTCAGAGTCACTGAAATTCCGGGTAGCTTCGCATCTCCTCTGTCCTCAGGATCTAGCCAGAGACAGGCACAGAAGCAAAGAGGCACCTTTGACAATGTAGGCCAAGGACACAGGCCCGACAGAGTACAGCTGTTTGATCAAAGCTGGGAGAACAGCATCCTCAGAGCAGAGGCATGGCCCAGGTGCACAGGCTCCCAGAAATCAGGGAGGAGAGGCAGCTGTGGCCACAGGCAGGGGAAGTACTCCCCGGAGAAGCCTTGGTGCTCTCCTGTCCCAGGTCCTTTTGGCTCCAAATCCTTTTTGATGTCTTCATTCCTCTACTTGCTACCCTGAACTCCACCCTTTCCAAGGGCCTCTCCCTGGGGCCTCTGGGCAGCAGAGGGGCTGGGAGGCAGCATGACAGCATCTTAATTTCCCTGCTAATTACAACTGCTGGGAAGAGGGGTGCTAAATGCCAGATAATTACCCAGGAGGAGATAAGAGCCAGATTCCTGGCTGCTCCTAGCCCCAGGAATTTCACTTTAATAGTTTTCTTTTCTTCCTTAAAAAAAAAAGATAAAAAGAGTGAAGGCCATGGCCATCTCTCTCTCTGTCTCTGTCTCTCTGTCTCTGTCTCTGTCTCTCTGTCTGTCTGTCTGTCTGTCTTTCTCTCTCTCTCTCTCCCCCTAGTCTTAGGAGGTAAGGACAGTAGTCCTCTCCTAAATCCCTGCAGTGCGCTCCCTCCCAGGCCCTCTGCGTAGCATCTGAGCAGACAGTGCAGCCTCCTTTGCATGCTGCTGGTGTGGAAGGAGGGTTGGGAGAGAAATGCCGGTCTCTGCTCTCTCACCACTCTAGATACTTGCACCTGGGCACACGCATACTGTAGCCACGTTTGGCTTCACTTTTGAGCAGAGGAAGCTGAGCTGCTGGTCATGTTCAGGATTACAGGGCATGAGGAGGCAGGAAGGGGTCCCCTCTGGTCCCCTCTGTGGGCTCTGAGGGCAGGGGCCAGAGGAGGGGACAGCATCCCAGTTGCTTGGCCGCCCTCCCACACCCTGATGCCTGCCAGCTTTAGGCAGAGCTTGAAAGGCTCAAACAGGAAGCCGTGAAGTTGATGAGCATTCTTGTGGTCCTGCACAGATACAGCGATGCTCTGTTTCGTGAAGCTGCTGTAATCTCCATAATAACATTTTCCTCTTCTTAAATAAATTTGGACCCCAGCCTGAAGAGTGTGGCTGGCTTTGCCTGGGGAATTTAGGACCTGAGGCTAGGGTGGAAACACCCCTTGGAGAGGGAGGAAAGGGAAGGGAGGCCCACGGGCTGTGATTCACACAGCAGAGGAGCCTTTTGAGGAGGAACCCCAGAGGCCTCCATGATCATTTAGCTCTGGAAGCTCTAGCCTAGACTCTGAGCAGTGAGCCATTTTCTGTGTGCCTGTGTGTGCCTGGGGGCACATATTTTTGGGCAGAAGGTTGGAAAGGGGGCTTCAGGGCTGGATATCAGAAGCTGAGAACGCCAGGACCAAAGAGGGACACTGGAGGAATGAGATGGCTCGAGAGCTCCAGTGGGAAATGATGTAAAGGGCACTCCCAGAGGTGGTTGGGACACGCAGCAGATGACAAGGACCACCCTACACTCCTCCCCCCAGGAGCTTACAGAAGTCTGTAGCCTTTCATTATTATCTCATTTGCCCACACAGCTTCCTTTGAGAAGAAGCAGTTTGTAGATGGGGGCTGTTAACCGGGGTGGGATCACAGCTGAGAACTGAAGGCATTTCCCCCAGCTAGAGCTGGCCTGGCACTGCTCGGGTTGGGTCTGATGCACATGGCTGTGTGGGTCTGTCCTACACAAAGGCTGTGCCCCACCAGAACAAGGGACATGTTTTTTCTAATGCCCGCATAGGGTGTCTTGAGGTCTAGTAGCAGACAGGGGTAGGTAGGGTGGATGGTCATATAAGGGGTGATGTAGGCCCAGGGATGTAAGAGCCTACAAGCTAATGACACCTAGCGGACCTTTTCCCAAAAGCTACTGACCTTAGGCTTCTGTAGGGCAGGGAGAAGCCCCGCTTCTTCCTGTGAAGAAACTGACATTCAAGGAGACCAAGATGAGACACGGGGGCATCTGGGAGAGGGTGGACTTGGGACTCTAGAAAACACAGTGACTCTGGGTTCTGAAGGACGAGGAGAAGCACCTGCGGCTGGCGAGTGACCTCAGCACCACAGGCTTGCTGGAGAACGGGCAGTGACTCCTGTGTACAGTGCTCCCATGAGTCTGTGATGAATGAGGAGAACGGCAGGGAGGTCAGACTGGGGGAGGGGCAGGCCTGGACCTGGAGGATGCCCGGTTCTGTGGGAAGGTGCCCAACAGCTCCTCCTATTGGAATAGGGACTTCCGAGTGCCTGACCAGAGTGGTTGGAGAAGTACCTGTGGCAAAGTCATGGACTGGCTCTGCTGACTGAGACGGGAGCAGAAGATTGTCCTCTGCCCCAGTACTGTCACAGGTCAGTGGCAAGCCTAGGCCGAGTGTGGTGCAGTGATCTCCCAGGGCTGAGGAAGGCCTTGCTGTATGGAAAGCTGAGTGAATAAGCCAGAGAGACCCTGAGGTGTCATCCGGGAAGAGGTTCTCCTAGGTGTGGGGCCTCTTGTGCACTGGTGGCCATGCCACCTGTTCAGAATCAGAGCCTGTGTGTCAGAAGCCGCATCTAGCACTATGTGAATCTGGGGTCTGGGTGAGTGGTCACATCCCAGGTCTGGACCCCAATCTCTGCTCCTCCCTCGGAAAGCCTCTCTGGAAAGAGTGTTTCAATTCATGCTGGGCTCTTGGGAGCAGGGCCCGGAGGAGACGGGCACCTAGGGCCGAGTGGAGATGCCACAGCCATCAACAACACATGGCACTAAGGGCTGAGGAGGGACTGTTGTTTGCATTGTAGTTCTACGAAGTGGCTGTGACCGGGTCACCACCTGCAGCCCACTCCCAGCAAGCAAACTGACCCAAGGAAGGAGACCCGGGAGCTCCGTAGTGCCTTCCTTTCCCTGATGGAGACTCAGGAGCCAGGGGTTTCTAGCCTGCTTGTTTGAGAAAAGAGAGTCTGAAGGCCCAGGAAGTCTGTGGGGTGAGGCAAACAAGTGTCTGCCATGGAGAGGGCACAGCAGGCCAAGCCAAAGGCCAGTGCTGTTCCTTCCTCTGTGTTTCCTGTAGCCTGATATTCCAGATCCTGGAGACTTGCCCTCACTATGTCTGTGTCGCGCCACACCCTCATTCCGTTACCCTAAAATGCTCCAGTGGTCTCCAGCTCCAGCACCCCTCCCCAGAAGGTGTCCCTTACCCCTTCACCACCCCATCTTGCAGGTTCAACTTCTGGCCTGGAGCCATGTTGCCCCCATCTTCAATCAGAAAATGTGGTTTCTCCTTGAGTCTTAATTACTTATGCCCAAGCCATTGGTGTCAGGGGCCTGATTTGAAGACCTGCTGTCAGAGTGAAGAAAAATTGGGTGTGATTCTCAGCCTCCCAGTGCCTCATTTTCCTCACCTCTGAAATAAGGCCGTCTGCCTTCTAGATGGGGCTCCATTTGCCCGGGGGGGAGCCGGGGTTTATCCTGCTGTCATTGTGTAATTACTAGTGGTGCCTCCCATTTACTCTAGGAATATGATAAATTTTGTGTTAACTGCCCCTAAAACTCCTCTGCAGATCTTGTCCAGTGATCCTGCATGATAACCCATATCAGGTCTTTTGACAGAGTGACTGGCATAGAGCAAGTGCTCATTAATAGTCCCTCTGATATTCCCCCACTGACTGAGCTAGTGGAGGAAAGCCTGGTGCCTTGTTGCATTGCACAAGGCAGATGACAATGGCCAATTGTTAGAGAATGCAGAGTCCAGTCAGTGTAATATGCCACGTGATGTTGAGGGTGACTGTCTCTTGCATGACTCACCACTCTTGTCCAGCAACAAGGCAGTCACAGTTCCCACGCACCTGCTGCATGCCCAGCTCTTGGTTTTGTGGTCATTGAGTCCTCACACTCATCCAGGGAGGTGGTTCTCCTGCTAAGAGGCTGTCCTCATGAAAGGGGAGCCCTGCTAAGTGTTACAAGAAGTAGGGGCTGGGGATTTAGCTTAGTGGTTCCAGTGTCTACCTGGCAAGGGCAAGGTCCCAAGTTCGATTCTGGGTAATCACATACCACAGTGCTGGGTGTGGTGGCTTATATTTGTAATCCCAGCACTTAGGAGGCAGAGGCAGGAGGATTGCTGTGAGTTTGAAGCTTGCCTGGGCTACATAGTGAGCTCAGGGCCAACATGAACTACAGAAGTGAGGCCCTGTTTCAAAAAAAAAAAAAAATGTAGGGCAGGGAGTGGTGAGAGGAGACTACACAGCAAGCAGGATAGAGACAGCTCAGGACTCATGGATGACGGGGGATGTTTCCATCTTGTATCCTGGAGGTCAAGCCCACGGGAGTCTTTGTGCAGGTGGCCAAGTGGGCACAGTCAGGTCAGTAGTTCAGAAAGGTCCTCAGGCAATGGCATGGATGATGGCTTGGAAGGCTGTGAGGCCAGGTGGGAGGTGACCACAATAGTGATCCAGGTGGGAAGCATGTGGATCAGGGACAGGGAGCCAGAGGGTATCAACGGTGGGGATTCTCAGTCCTTGTGTCCAGTGCTTGGCACATATCTGATACTGATATTGATTACTACTAACACTTGCCATAAAAATACAGAGAATCATATTTATTGAGCATTACAACATGAGGAATACATTATATTGTAATTCCCAGAGTGACCCTATCAGGCAAGTTAGACCTTTTTATCTCCATTTTCCAGATAAGGAAACGTCAGTCTAGAGAAATTGGATGTTTTGCCTAAGATCCATACAACAAGAAAGAGAAAAAGTCAGGATTTTTATAAGGCACCACCACTGTGGAGCTCCGGGGTTATGCTCTGATCAGGCCTGTCCCTGAGCTGCCATGAGGGGTTTCTTGTCACCCTGGGCACAGTGGAGAAGGCCAGCAGGTGTTGTCAGGCTGGCCTGGGGCAGAAAAGAACGAAGTCTGCTGTCTGTCAGGTGCTGAGTGAGACGAGCTGCTGTGGAGGTTCCAGCCCAGTCTCTGTTCCTGGCTGCTCCTTCCCAGGTTACCAGCCCAGGCAGGAGCAGTGGGCTGATGGGAGGTGGGGGGAGGAGCAGGAGGGGACTGGGAGGGCCCCAGAGCCACCCCGCTCTCCAGGCTTGGTTCTCCACTGCTTTAGCATCATCTCCCTTCCAACCCTAGCTCCTTGCTGCACAGTCATCTTGTTTCCTCCAAGACCACCATCTCTCTTCTAATTGGTGGAAAATTGGTTGCTAACCATCAGGAAATAGCTGATTTTCCATCCATTACTGGGTGGATCAGGCTGTGTAGCTGGGGAGGACTATGGGTGGGAAGCAGATGCCGATTGGGCTGCACAGTTAACAATTAGGTTTGTGGACCTCCTCAGGCTGTCCTCCCAGACTGCTTATTAACTCCCTGAGTAGACCTGTCGGCTAGGAGATATTGGCTCCATGGCACACCGAGCCATGGGAGCGACTATTCATTAGGTCTCAGTTGTGGGGAGGGAGGAGACCAAGGGGAAAAAAAAACCTATGGCCTCAATCCAGGAATGTTAAACAGCCTCGTAAGTTGGCAGAGAACTTTATAATTGCTGCTATTAAAATATATGTATTTATATAGGTGATTTGTTGGAGGAAAGAATTTCAACATTCAAGTGAGATTCCTGCTATGATTTCACCCAAGATTAAGTTGTTAGGGACTAGATATTAATTAAGACTGAGGGCTCCAATCCCTTCCTAATTAGCTCATGGTGTATAATTTGTGTGCAAATGCTACTGTTACAATTACTTCGAATTTGTCTGGGGCTCTCCTCCAGTTGGACTGGGTGGCCTTTCTCCATTATGTGAACACAGAGGAGGAGAGGGCAGGAGGCCTGGGTTTCACTCCCACCCCTCTTTCTGACAGGTTTTCTCACCTGCATCCACAATGCAGTTAAGGGCAAGAGATGTGGCTGAGGAGGAGTCCTCCTCACTGAGATATTCTGAGATCCGTAGGGCTGAACAGTCAACGCTGGTCTGCAGAGGGAAATATATCAAGGCCTAGATTCTTCAACATTTACACCAGCTGTAGAAGCCTGAAGGCCTTGCCTGAGGGAAGCTCGGAGCTTCCTGTGAGGCCTTTGCATATCCACAAGGAGCAGGAAATGAGGACATTTGTCAGTCTCTGACTGAGAGAACAGGGCCCAGCAGTCCTCACCTGCTGACGGCCTCCAGGTCATCCTCTCCACCCTTTCCCCAGTTGTCTCTCATCTGCAATCACTTCTGTGGCCTTTGATATTTGTTCATTCTCTCCTTGCTTTAGAAATTCTTCCTCCTGCACTTCACCTTTGTGCCTACTTAGTTTTCATCCAGTCTTTAGTACCTCATGTAAATGTCCCTTCTTCATTAATTCTTTCTAGATTGTTCCAAATCTGAATAGTTGTATGTCCTTGACTAAATTTTTGCTTTCCACCAACCCTTTATTTAAATCTTTAGCTAACCTTATCTTGCAAAATGCCCTGGTATCACCTATAAGATAGTGAACTTCTTAAAAGTGGCGATATTATTGTGTCTAACTCAAATCTTGAAAGAAAGGAAAGAAAGGATAACTTGAAATCTTGAGAGAAAAGATGAATGTAGGTGTCAAAGTTTGGTTTATGCCTTTGGCTTGTACAGAGTATTTGAGAAAAGGCTCCTGGTATTTTGTCACTGATGTGAAGAAGACTTGGCAAATAGGTCTTGGGTTGAGGTGTTTGGGCTCTTTCTGAGGCACTAGTACAGGGGGTTAAGAAGGGTCCTACACTCATGCTCCACCCCAGGGATTCTGGGCTTAGCGGGCATGGACTGAGAAATCAAAGCAGATGTCTCCTCTCTCCTCCTTCCTGCTGAGGTCCTTAATACAGACTTGGGGGACTCTGGGGTAGGGTTGGGGGACTGACGCTCTGTGGTGCTGAGTCTCTTTGGCCACACCAGAGACTGAGCAACGCTCTAACTCAGGTCCTCAGGCCAAGACCTTCAAGTGCAGCTCCGTGGCTGGGGGCTGGGGATCAAAAGCGATCAAAAGCCAGGGAGGTGCAGCTAGCTGGGAATATAAACAGGTTCAAGAAGGGCTTAAAGAAATTCCTAGATGACAGATCCCTGGCAGATAACAGGTCATTAATAACCATGAAAGATGATGATAATAATAATAATTAATACTACCTCCAAGAAGCTTTTATACTTTTAAAAGCATTTTTCCTGCCAGTGTCTCATTAGATGCTCCCCGCCAGTTGGAGGACGGCAAGGGTGCCACAGGAGGTGAAGGACATGCCTGAGTTCACACAGCTAGTCAGGGCCGCACAGACTAGCTGCAGGGCCTTCCTGACTCCCTCCTTTGGGCTTGCTTAGAGTAGGGGACACTCTTCAAGAGACGTGAACCCACAGCCCCACTGCTGTCCTCCTCTCCCATCTCGCGTTGTCGTCCTGCTTCGGCAGGCTTCACGCAGCAGACAGCAGCAGACCAGGCTCCTAGCCACGTTCTGTCCAGGACTGGCCGGGTGACCCTGAACAAGCGTCTTCACTCCTTCAGTGTCCTCGAAGACAAGATAATGGCTGCCTATTCTGAGAAGCTGACCTTCGGAACCACTGTTTCCTCTGGTAACGTGGGCAGCAGAAGTAGCTATCTTGAGAAGTGGATCACAATGCCAGCTTAGCAACATGGTTGGCGCAGAGCAGGCTCTAACAAAAACAAGTCCTCGGGCAAGTCTGGGAAAAGCAGATGCCAAGGGGGGATGCGCCAGGCTGATGTGTAACAGGCTGAGGGAGAAATCTGTTGTGCTCAGAGTTATCTGTCCCTTGTTCTGCTCAAGTGTATCCAAACTCCGTTCAGTTGACCTTGAATGCTTCATAGACTCTGCTTTAGTCCCTTAGAAACATTTGGTGATTTATAGTATCTTGCTAGATCCTTGAAAGGGTGGTTTTGCAGGTGGAGTGAGACTTTAGAAGTTCTGTGAACTCACCAGATGTGTCACATTGGGAATGTGTGAGGACATGTGTTTTGAAGGTAGTTTATCTTGTTCTATCAGTGCGTTGCCTCTTGAGAGGAGCACTTACCTCACGTGAAAAGTCAAGGCCCTCCTTGGGGAGTAAGAGGAGCCCGTGCTGCCACCTACAGACAAAAGAGTGACTAGAAGGAAAGTGGCGGGGAATGGAGAAGAAAAGGAATCAAGATATATCATGTACAGGTACAAACAAATGCCCTACAATGAATGTGACCATTATGTGCGTTTAAAATATATCAATAAAATTAATTAGTTTAAAAAAAGAATGATTGAAGTAATTTTGTGAAGAGCCAGATAAAGAGCAACAAAAAAGAAGATGAAGCTACTAGTCCCAAATATCTCTCTCACCTTACCTCCTTAATATTTAAAGTCTATCTACTATTGTCTTCAGAAATTCCACCTTAAAAGAAGTTTCCGGTTGCCAAATAGCACACATAGAGTGCCATTTGGGTCCAGCACTGGGGCTTTTCTTAGGGTACAAGATGATGTGGTGTCAGTTCAGTAACTGGTTCATTGTATATCTGGTCATTGCTGCAGTCTTGGATCCACTAAGATTTGTGATGGTCTGGTATTTACCATGGAGCTTTCAAAGCTTTGGTTTACAGATTCTGTTGGGATGGGATAATTCAAAGGGAGGTATAGTACCAGGAACTGATTAAATCAGGAAACTTTATCCTTGTAGATAAATGAGCTCGATGGCTCCTGCTCCATGTTTGTCTGGCTTGTTCTCAGAGAGGAAAGAAGGCATGATCTGGGGTCAGTGATGCCATCACCTCCAACCCTGCTGCACGAGGAGAAAGAGGAGATATCCAAGGCCTCTGCTATAGCTGCCACATGGGGTTGAGATTTACTGTCAAAATTCCTTGGCCCCAAATGTTGTGAACAGCAAGTGAAACTTGTGCTAGATAAGGCAGGGCTTCATAGCAAATCTCAGCAGAGAAGGAGAAGGCAAAGCTGTATCAATCTTCCTCTGGGCAACATGTTTGGGGTGCTGCAGCAAACTGGTGCCAGTTTCCCCATTGGTCTGAAGAGGAAATGGCTGCTCGGAAGGGGAGGCTGCTGTGCCCTGGGCCCCCAGCAGGCTGAGAGTAGATCCAGGACTAGAACCCGTCATCACAGGCTCTCTGGGAAGACTTTCATAGTCAGCGGCCTCCGGAAGAGGACCTGGCTCCCCACCCTGACCTCTCTTTCCCTGAGGGCTGTGGAGATGAAGCTTAATCTTTAATGAACTGGCTTTCAGTTTAACTGCTCTTTTGGCAATGATTAATACCTCAGTGATCCTGACCAGGACTGACCCAGGAGCCTGTTGGTTGTGGCTTCCCAGGCCTGGGCAGGGCTCATGGACTGATGAGTGGGGTTCGAGGGTTACAGGAAAGGAAAGTATTCCTCCTCAAAGCATCTCTTCTGTCCTGTGCCTGGAATTCTATCATTGTATCGTCACACTCTGGAAGGAGGACACGACGAAGAATCCTACTTGAGGGAGCAAGTGACGTCGGTTGTGTTTAGAGTACTCCTGGGGTCTTGGTTTGACAGCTGTGATGTCAGCAGCGCTGAGGCATCACAAGAGCCGAGACTGTTAGAAGTTAGCAAGGTAGTGATGGGATCTGTAGCACCGCCAGATGGTATGCATCCTGTGGACCGGGACAGGGTCTGCATGGCAGGGATGTGTGGGGCAAGGACACAGGGCTTCATATCTTAGGGGGCCTTGACGCAAACCCTAGTTCTGATGGTCACTAGGCACAGGGCTTTCATCTTCGCCTGTCAAATGGAGATCTAACACCCCTATCTCTCTTACTTTGAGGAGGAAATGAAAGTTATGTAAAGCAACTGATCTTTGCATGAACTAAAGGTGCCACATCTCCCGTTTCCTCCCTTCTCAAACTGGCCTTACCTGACCCTTTGTCAGTACATATAGAAAATTTCTGGCCCATGGAGGAGGGGAAGAATTTTTCTCCCTTACTCTGGGATTCTTAGAAGAATGAGTTGGGGTGGGGATTTAGCTTAGTGGTTCTGGTGTCTGTCTGACAAGCACAAGGTTCTGAGTTTGATCAATGGTACTACATACCACAGTGCTGGATGTGGTGGCTCATGCCTATAATGCCAGCACTAGGGAGGCAGAGGCAGGAGAATTCTTGTGAGTTTGAGGCTGGCCTGGGCTACACAGTGAGTTCAGGGCCAGCCTGGACTACAAAGCAAGACCCTGTCTCAAAAAAAAAAAAAAAAAAAAAAAAAAAAAGAAAAAGAAAAGAAAGAATGGGTTGATTCTCACTGAAACTGGGAAGTAAGAAACCTCAGGGTTTCTTTCTTTTCTGTCCTGGTGGCAGCTGGAATCCTTCAGCAGAGCTGACGTGTTTCCTTCAGTACATTTCTGCCTCTTTTAATGACTGTAAACCTCATGAACCGAGCAAGTGTTGCGGTCCCTTGCTTCTTTTTGTGGCTTGGCCTCAGCTGGCAACTATAGTAGTCCTCCACCTCTGCCTAATGGATGCTCTAGCAGTCTGGCATCAGCATGGTGTGGAGCTGTGGCATTTCAGCTCCGTGTCCAGGTGGAGGCTGTGCTATGCCTGGGCCACTAAATGGAGTACTGTCTAGCCATGTGAGGTTTCCCAGAACTGCCAGAATGTGCCATTACATTTCATGTCTTCTTTTTCCTTCTGCTTGGGATGTCCTTTCCAGGACCTCCATCTGAAGAGTGGCATGTCCCTCAGGGGCTGCTGTACGGATGCCAAGACCTAGAGAGCCCCCAGCCCTGTGGCTTTGCCATCCCAGCATTCATCTTTCTGCGTGTTATCTATTTACCTACTTGTCTTCTTATACACTATGGACTCTACAAAGGGTTCCCAAGCCTAGAACCATTTTCTTGAGACCACCTCCCCAAAATCCTGGGAAAACAGTGGTAAGTGGCTTCTGTGACCTCGTTGGTGAGAAGAGATTGGCTTGGAAGTCAGGCAGGCTGAAGCAGGCGAGCATGGAGCCCCGGCGGAAAGGATGGCTCCTCTTCTGTTTTGGTTTTGCTTTTGTGGGCTTTTCATTTCAGAAGTTAATCTAGTTAATGCCAGCAATGTCATTTGGCAAGCCCGCAATTTCCTTTTGCCCTTTATTTAACGAGCCCTACCCCCACCGCAATCTGTATAATAAAAGGCATGGTGGGTAATTACAGAGGTGTGAAATAGGGCTGCTGGGCCAAGGCCAGCTGAGCATTCTGGAACATCCCCTTGGGTAAGGCTTTGGAGAACCACCCAGCCACACTATTCAGTTTCAAGCAAGGAAACAGAGTTACAGAGAATAAGGAGCTCACATAATGCTGCACAACAAGTAGAAGGCAGACAGGAGTCCAGGTTTTTAAGTCCTAGCTAAGATCCTTTCCACTAATAATAGCTCAATCCTATCCTCCTGTGTGTATTCTACAGAGTACCTCATAGGAATCTGCTATCTGTCCATCCATCCATCCATCCATATTCATCATATGACACCCATCAGTGTACTCCAGGATATTTACCCCAGCATCACACATCCTAGATCCAGCCACCTCTGAAAAGCCCAACGTATGAGTGCATGAGGCTTTGGGGGACATCTGGATACAAATCATAATGAAGCCTGAGAAAAATAATTTAAGGGTTTATTTTAGTTCATGGTTTCCAAGGATTCAGTCTGTGACTACAAGCATTACTTTAGGCCTGTGGCCAGGCAGATGCATCATGGTAGAATGGCATAGCATAGGAAAGCTTTTCACCTTATCGTGAGCATTCAGGAAACATAAAGAAAAAGGGCTTGAGGATCATGAAATCATTTCCAGGGCATATCCCTAGCAACCTGCTCCCAACCAGGATCCATCTCCTGCAGTTTCTAGCACTTTCTAACAGCCCATTTAATTATAAAACTATCAATAAATTAATCCACAGGTGCAGTCAGAGCCTTCAGTTACCAACCATTTTCTACTGCACTGAGGTCCAAGACTTTAACATTTTACATCCAAATCCTAACATAGCCTCTGCAGGATCACAGTGAACTTCACAAGGCAGGGAATTTGGCATTAAAATGAGTCTTGAAGGACAAATAAGGATTTTTAAAAGGAGCTATGAGAAGGCAGAGAAAGGCTTTACAGTATCTGGTGGAAGGTTTGCTCAAATGTTAACAGTGTTTGTCTCTGGGGAGTAGGGTTTGCAGGGTCGTGGGAGGGAGGAAATGGAGGAGAAATTTTACTTCCTAATTTCTACGTTGCTATTGGTTTAATTGAATGTAGAATTTGAATGAAGAGATATTTCTATTTTTGGGGGGTGTACTGGCAGTTAAACACAGGGATGCATGTTAAGCTTTATTCTCAGCTTTAAAATAAATTTTTTAAAATTATCTTTATTGATACATTAAATATATACATCATGATTGCACTCCATAATGGGGATTTGTACCAGTATAAGACACAACTTAATTCTCATTTTTTCCCATAGCCCTACCCACCCTACCCCCCTATAACATAAAATTTGTTTCCTTACTTTTTTGTTATAATCTCAACATTTTCCTCCTTCTCCCTATTTACCTTGAGCATTTTCTATTTCACAATATATAACATACAATGCTAGGACTCACTTACATCTTTATTTTCTCATACCAGAGAAAAGATGTGATATGTACCTATCTGTGCCCTATTTATTTTACTTATGAGGATATCCTCAAGGTATGTCCATTTAAGTAGAAATGATTCAAACTTATCATTTTTTATGGCACAGTAATACTCCATTCTGTAGAAGAACCACAGCTTTTTTATCCAGTCTCCAGTGGATGGACATTTGGGTTGTTTCCAAGATGTAGCAATCACAAATTGGGCTGCTATAAACATGGGTGCACATATGTCACTGTGATATGAGTCTTTTAATTCTTGTGTGTATATACCTAGCAGGGCAATGGCCAGGTCAAATAGGACCATCAATCCTAGCTTTTT
>PVIR01007712.1:0-59804 GCA_004026965.1 Petromus typicus | reverse complement strand
TGGCTTCATTCCCAGGTGAGACTGCATGCCTTGCTGACTTCGAGTGTACCCTCACAGATAAAAAACAGAACCTTTCTCTTCCTCTGTCTTTATATGCTATATATGTTACATGAAGATTCAGAGCGATACATCAGATCTTACGCCCTTTTAGTTTTTTGCCAGTCACTGACACCAGTAATTCAATCAGGAATATGGAGGGCTCTCAGCCACTGACCTACGCTAAACAAAGGCCCTTGACAGGAAAACTAAGGACTCAGAATTCATGGACGTGGGTCCACTTTTTTCTGGTTGAAGGGAAATTTGCTTGTAAGAAGAAAATTATGTAGTTATATTTCAATTAAAATTCAACATTTTAAACTACTTATTAAAAATTTTCTAAGTTTAGTTTGTAATGTACACACTCCCTACTGTGCCAAGAGGGTGGTAAGTTTAGTCTGAAATTGAGTTTTTGACCATCTAGAAATGATTTTTGTTCCTTGCTACTCTGACATTTTTCTTAAAGTTTCAGAATAGTTTTTTCTACAAGCTTTTAAAGATGTTTATATACTATGATTTGTAAAAAATGTCTAAAAATCAGAGACTCAAATATAGCTAATATACTGACACCATAGGTGAAAATAAATACTAATATTCATATGCACACATACAAACTCAACTCTTCAGAAATTCACAAACGTAAATTATCTGTAGGTTCCTCTGTATGGTGAAAACAGTGATAAAATGATCCCAAATTCCGTGTTAGGACACAGCCACATGACTCAATATATGTACTACTCTATCCTCCATATAATCTCCCTTTCTTACAACTTGAAGGCTACATGATAGATTCTTTTGAAATGAAGGTTAGGTTGCCCTTCTCACCTCATAAATACATTTCTGAGAATCATAATATTTATTCCATGTAGTCTTGATGCAGGTTTAATCAAGACTCATAAAATGGACACATCCCTCTTAATTGATTGCAAATGTTTATGATTAGCTTGGGAGTTTTTAGATGTCTGATGAGTATAATGTTATTGAGATTCTCTCTTGACAGCTTCAAAGCTGTTTATGACTCATTTGGCTCCTTTCCAGCTTTCACATTTCTCATTTACTTCAATGAACATCGATAAGTATCTAATTAATTTTGAAAAGCTTATTGAACTATTTCATTGCATTAGGATAAATTGTGGCAAATAAATAAAATTTATACATTCCACTATGTTGGATTTATTCATCAGTAACATTTTCTTTACAAATATTGATCAGTGTTAAGGTATGGATGACTGTTATCCTGAAATACCATGACCTGATTCTCAATTCACAAATTCTTATCAAGTATAAAATCCTGGTGATGGATCATGATTAGTGGACTGTAACACTGAAACACTCAATATAACATATAATTATCTTTATTTTTAAATGTAAAGTAAAATAAATACCATGTGTCAAAAAGTTTTCCCTAATTCTGAATAATTATCAGGTGAGAGTTCTTCTAAATGCAATTTTTAAAATTGTCCAATGGTTAAAAGCTTCATTTTTTCAATAAATAAATAATTTATAAGGAAGGCTTTATTGTTAATATGCTGGAAAAATCAGTTAAGCTCAATGAAGTAGTTGACATATCCAAAAGTAAAAACTATCCCATTCTTAGAAATTTTTACATTATTAGTACATGTTTGCATACATGTATTTTACAATCATCATGGGGTGGAGTGCAAGGGTGGAGGGTGGGAAAGCCAGGCAGAGGGAAGAGATGCCAGGTGCAAGTACTTAATGTCCTTAATGAACATTAACACCATAAGCCATAAAAACATGAACTTAGTAAATATCAACAAGAATAAAAGGGGGAAATGGGAACTCAGAGGGGAGTGTGGAAATTAAACAAAGAGCTAAGCTATATTATGTATATGCACTAACGCCCCCAAAAGTATTCCTTTAATAAAAAGAAAGAAAGGAAAGGAAAGGAGAGGAGGGTCAGAAAGAAGGGAAAGTTCTAATTTTTAAAGCGTGGTATACTATCATAATTTTAGAAGTATCAATATTGACTGAATATATTGTGAGATTTTCCTGTTTAAACTGAAGGCTTTCGTGAATTAGTGGACCAAAATGGTTAACTACACCACATCTGTTCATGGGCAGAAGAGATGAATAGAGAAAAACTATAAATGAAAACTAAAGATAGATATCTTTTAATGTTAAATTCCATATTTTAAATGTAGTGTTTGAATCAAGCAATCAGATTGTGAGTTATTTTGACACATTCTGAAGAATGCTGCCACATTTAGTTAAATTACAACTATATTTCAGGAAATGAGAAGTGATCGTGAGATTTTTCTAACTCAAATGGAAACTATTATTATCAGACAGTCAATATGTTCCATAGGGGAAACATTTTGTTTTGTTCAACACTTTCTTCAAAACAAGCAACTGAGATATAGTAAGCCAAGCCTTACAACAGAAAGAGAACTACGTGAAGGTTGACTGCTGGTATACATGAACCAGACACGTGACCCTCACTTGACTCGGATTTCTTCTGTGTCAGATTTCTACATACCTGTTGGATCAGTTTAGAAATATCTTTACACGTTACATTCTAGTATTGACTGAGATTTTTCTACCCCAGGTTTTAATATAAACCACTTTAATAGAAAGATTAAAATTAATCTTACTTTACAATGTATAATAAAGTCATTGTTTTACATGATTTAATAAAATGAATCATTAAGCTCCAATCAGGCACTGCAGGATGGATATTGTGGAAATACGGCCCTAAGTAGGTAACTCAATTCAGATCATAAGCAAAATTGATGATTGCTAGGCTACTAAGTTCTAACGATGCTATACAGATGAATCTGTATTTCTTCTTAACATTTTCTTTATTTTTCATTTTTTCATAGAGAAAGATACAAGAATAAAAGTGAAAACAGAACTCTTTATTGGAATGAAAATCTTGATAATGAAAACGAACATTGCACAGAAATATGCAATTTTAAGATTTACTATTTCATGCATTCTATTTATCAGAAGAAGTAATTACATTATATATGTACACATACCGTGTATTCATATATGTTACCTCACTGATATTTTCACTTTTTTGTTATAGTGCTTTTGTTTGGCCTTAAAGCCTAATTTCCTACTTAAATGTTCACTCTTCCTCTTTGGGAAGCAACTCAAAACAGGAATTACTCCTTCATTCACCAAGCTCCCCGAGAATTGTTTAAAACAGTGTGTATGTGCGCATTTTGGTCCAGGTCTTTTCTGTGTATGTGGCTGCTTATTCAAACTGGCTGCTTGTACTGCTTTCTTCTGTTGCCTCTGAAGAGCTAGGCAGTCCGGCCCACAGCCAGCGTGCCTCTGCTTTGCTTTTGCTTCTGTCTCACTAGACAAGTTGGCTCCTGCAATTCTAAAATGGCATCATTGCAACTTATGATACAAAAGAAAGACCTTTTCTGTTATCGCTATTTCAAATTGCAATCTCTTCCCTAGTGCTGTGACCATCCGCGAACTAATTACTTAGAAAAAGGACATGGAAAGATCAAATTGACCTGCCTTGGACATAGGACTATTCAGTAATAGAATGAAAAGGGTTCCGTATATTTTTTAAGTGGGGGGGGGGGTGAGATCCAGGGATATTTCTTAAATGAAAATCAGTACTTGGTTAGGAAGAAATACTAGGTAGATAAAAATAGAAGATATCAAGTATGAAATTGATTACAAGTTAAGAGAACCTCACGCATAGCAATAAATGGATCCAAACCTGCTGCAATATCATCAAACGCATTGTGTTCTCCCATATGAATAGTAGTTGTTGTTTATAAAAGAAAGATGCAAATATTGATTCAAAGTGATACAGAAGGTCTTTTCACATCCAACTTCTCTGAAAATACAAACCACTTCTGACATCATAAATGACATAAAATTTCTATATGACTCAGATCCTGAGTCTTTCCAAAGTGAAGGATGGATCTCTGCAGCTGTTGGTTATTTGTAGCTCATCTGCCTCCCAGGACTTCCTTCAACTAGAAGCAGTATCAATTGAGGATCCAGGCAGGGCTACAAAGCCCTCCGTCATTTAGGGCACCCCAACTCCAGAGCTCCCTGTGGCCCTTTTCAAAAACTCTGTCCCAGTGCCACCTCTCTGTCCTGGTCCTTCTTGGCTTCGCCGTTGCCCGAAGTGATTCCTGAGGGTAGACTTCAGTGACTTTCCTGTTCTACAGTCTCCATCCAGGTGGTCTCCTGGGGTCCATCCGTCTGGAGCTTGGTATATTTTTGCAAGTATATTTGTGAAGAGAAACTATAGCTTGTGTGGTAATTAGAAATAATTAAAAGTAATTAGGAAATGTATTTATATTTTTGATTTTTGATATTATTTACAATGTTTAGTAAGCAGAACTTTTTGTGTACTTCTAGTTCACACACAAATGCTTGTACCTTACCTTCCGTTACAGTCTAGATAGGAAAAACTCACTAAGAAAAGTAAGAGACTGTTAATTTGGATTGCTTTATAACTGTGCTTAAGGGAAGGAGACAGATTAGACTAAGGAACTGTATCATCAAAGGTGTACAGGACTTGAGTATGCACATTTACTAGAGAAAGAGAGTATCCATAATCCTCAGGATTTTCTCAAGTCTCTAACACACCTGGAGCTCTCATTCCAAAACTGGATTATAAGAATCATCAGATTGGGCATGGCAGCGCACACCTCGGGTCCCAGCTCCATGACAGATTCTCCTAGTTACTTTCTCATTGCTGAGCCAGATACTTAACAACCACAAAGTCCCTGGGCTATCAGGGTAAATGTGCTGAAAGGGAGCAGTAGGTAGATATGCTATATGCATATTTACTTCTAGGATATTTCTATTGGTGAATTACTAATTTTAATTTCATGAGTTTTTATGTCATGCAATGCCTACTTAATAGGAAATAACATATCAACAGAATAAAATACTAAATGTTTAATATGTATTGAGTGTTTAAACAAACTTTGTTTTCAACATCAACTATTTACTTACAAGATCTAAAAACAGCAGAAATGAATTCTGATGTGAACTACACTGAAAATAAAAATAAAACTAGCCCACAGAAATAATCTTTGCCTCAATTACCACCCTAACGCATTCTTCATACAAGAAAGCTGCATGTTTCATATCAAGTTTCACCCTCACGATGTGCGTTTTCTTTTCCTGTCCTTTTTTGGTAGGATACTTGTCATCTCTTTAGTCTTTGTTTTGTCAGGCAGTTCTTGTTATAGTAAATAACGTGCACTTAGCGGAAGAGAAAATTTATATAAAATAAAATATCAAATAGATTCTGAGTGTTTAGAATAAGCAACATTTGCAGAGTCAACTGTTTGCTAACTAAATCTAAAAAGAGAAATAAATTTCTGTATGAATTACATAGAAGCTACAAATGAAATTGCCAAAAATTAATCTTTACCTGAATTGTTACACCTAAAGCAGTCTTCACAGGAGAACAGCCTGCTCGAGATGCATGCTCGCTTACACTGACCACACGTGTGTTTTATTCTTCTTTCTTGGAGGGACACACTTTACATCTTGCTGGCCTTCCTGTCTTCTTAGGAGGTTTTTGTATTGTATTACTTTTATGTTTACAAGTTTGCCTCAGAATTCCTTTGGGAGTTCTTTGGCCAGATAAAAACTGTTTTTCCTCTGTTGTAATTGATCATTTATCAGTTCCAATCACAATCCTCTAAGAAAAGTTTTCCATTTAGTGCTTCTTATTTTCTTTGTGAACGATGAAATTATTTATGCCTGATAGGTTTAGGGTCAAGTAAATCACAGCCATTGGTCAGTGCTTCATTTTTCAAGTGACATCACAGTTGCTGTGTAAGTGGTCAGCAACATCTCCTCCACCTCTCTCTCTTGTAAAATTTGACTGTTTCTGGCTTCATTTGTGTTAAGGTTTCACTATCAATCTTCTGGGATTTTTTGGTTTTTGCTTTCTTTTTTCTTTTTTCTTTTTTTGTTACTGTTTTTGGTGTTTTGCTTTCTGATGTATCCTCACTATGTAGTCCAGGCTAACACTGAATGAACCTTGTAGCATAAGTTGACCTTTAACTCATAGGATCCTTCTGCCTCAGCCTCCCAAGTGGGTAACTACTGAATCAACTGTCAACATTTAAGCTACTTTTGGAAATAAGTGAAACTTGTCTGATTATATCCCATAGTTTATTACTGTACTAATAATGACCTGGTGGCTGAATTCCATGATAAATTACTAAATTCAAGATGTAAAATGTCTTTGCATCTACTGGGGAATATAATTTTATAACATACTTGAAAGGTATATTTGACATACAGTGCTAAGACTTTCAATAGTCATGAAATGATACAAATTTTTATCAATTGTTCTGTACTGAGATGGTGTATAAATTGCTTGACAGTTCAAAACAAACTTTAAAAAAATAGGGGAAGAGCACCCAAACTGTCAGATTTCCTTCTTTCTTGGCAGGTCTTTTTGTTATCAAATGTAGGCAATTTTGAAGGAGAGCAATTCTCTTGAGTATCACTATTATTCTAAAAATTTCAACATTACACCTGTCTGTTCTCCATAAGTCCTTTAGAATTAATGATAAGATGAGAAAGTCCTGCAGTGAAGGTTTTGAGTTCAGATCATGAGCTGTTATTATAAAGATAGTTTTGTGTGTTTCTTTTGATGTATATAGAACATTTTACCTGTATTTCATTATAGTATATTTTAAAACATATTGTAACATATTGTTGATTGTGAACAGTTCTCAACATTGAATCACAGTGTAGCCATTCCATGTAGTAGGTTTCACCTCTGTTCTGACTTAGGTCTAATTTTGGATCATTCAAGTGTACATGACCGTTTTGTGGCATTTTGGAGAGTCAAGTATTTATTTACCTTAGAGTTTTTGTCCTCATCTGAATCAAAGTCTTCATTCTGTACTTCTCTATCTATATCTTACAAACATCTTTAGTTTACATGATCTACATCATCAGAGGCAACCAAGTCCACTGATGACTCACTTTAAACCTCCTCCAAAAGGAGGAGGAAAAGCAGATTTTCCTGTAATGTTGTATTGAATTGGGGTAATTTGACAGGAAAAATCAAAAGAAAACATTTAATAAAACAAATTATAAATACACAAAAATGTACAACAGAGTTAGGTGGGTAAAAACTCACCTGTTAATACTTGGATGTGTAGATGTGTATACTTTGCTGTTTGTTTACCAAGTAGGTGAATACAAAAATTGCTTCGTGCATTTCTCCAGTACAGCTACTATGATGCAGGGCAGCTGTCATCACACTAAAGTAAATATTTTCATTAGAAAAGTACAGTATGGCTGACCGTCACTCAATGAAATGAACTAATATTAAAGGAAAAAAGGTTTATTTTAGTTCACAGTCCAAAGTCAGCTATTTCCCAGCATGCTGGCACAGCAGAAGGGTATCATGATGAGAAACAGTCCATGGAGAGGCAGGCAGGAGGCAGCAAGCAGCAAAGCAATGAACTTCCCTTCCTTTTTATATCCATCCAGGTTACAAGCTTATTTATTAGTGTCACTCACACCCAGGATGGGGCTTCTGTCTTCAGTAAATATATTGAGCCACACGGAGAATTATGCTAAACTGTGTACTGATCCAGTTATTATGCCTATAATCCATATTCACACACACTAGATCTAAAAAGCACCACTTAGGAGAATATGAGGTTTTGTGGGACATCTGGATATAATCCATAACAGAGGCTGACCGAGGAGGGTCTTGTGTCTTCCCTCAGCTCAGGCAATTAAAGATTTAGTGAGATCCCTTCTCAAAATAAAAAAGTGCCAAGAATGCATTACAGTATGAAGAACTTGTGTTTAACTCCAAGCCTGGAGAAAAGAATCAAGTGAGAAAAATTCTGGGCTTTGTACCGAGTTTCTGAGTCCATATGAGTGGGGTTTAACTAAAAATTTAAATAAGTGTTTCTGACTATTCCAATAAAATTCAAAAGTAAATTTTGAAAGTTGTTGACACAAGAATTAAATTATTCTGTATTAGTTTCTATGGCCATGGTAATATTATTACCACACAATCAGAGGCTTAAACAACATAATTTGAATACAGCATATAAACCAGAAGTCTGGCATAGGATTTTAGTCAGTAAAATCAAGGTGTTCTCAAGTGTCAGAGACCCTCAAAGTAGGTTCCAATCTCCCACTCAGAGCTATAATGAAA
The DNA here is from genome assembly GCA_004026965.1 of Petromus typicus. Classification (NCBI taxonomy): domain Eukaryota; kingdom Metazoa; phylum Chordata; class Mammalia; order Rodentia; family Petromuridae; genus Petromus; species Petromus typicus. The sequence goes on along the minus strand of PVIR01007712.1, from coordinate 51,610 downwards.
GGTGAGAAGAAAGACACGGAGTTAGAGAGATACAGGAATCAACATGACCAGTCCTTGTGAAGTCAAAGACTCGGACAGAGGCCCTGACACCCAGAGCTATTGATATTTATTGGTGACGCCCCAGCTAGACTGAGGTAAAGGGGCAATGTGGAAAGGCTACCTAAAGTTGTCATAGAGATGTTGCCAATGTGGGCAAGGCTTGTAGAGGAAGAGACAAAGAATTCCTGAATTAGGAACACAAGAAACTATAGGCTGTGGTTAATAATTAACCTGGTCTTTTTAGCGAAGAAGGTTTTCACACTGGAAACAGATTTTAGGCCCAAGTTACTCTGACATCTGCACGTGGCCAGAGTCGACAGCTGCATCTGCTTCAAGCATAATCCATAGGGTGGTTCCCCCACTGGCAAGGCTGTATCTTTGCTGGTGGCTCTAGAGGAGAATTCACATCCTCCCCTTTTCCATCTTCTGCAGGCCCTCTTCTTTTGTACTCATGACCCCCTTCCTCCATCTTGAGAGCCAGCATTGTTGCTTCTCTCTGAAGATTCCAATTTCCCACCCACTCCACAGGGAGTCTGTGTACTCTTTGTCTCTCCTAAATTTAAAAGTTTTTTATTATTCTGTATCTACCCAGAAGGAGTATTTTTCTCATTTTAGCTGACTTTGGTCTGTGAACTAAAATAAACATTTTTTCCTTTAATCCTCGTTCCTCTTATTTGAGTAGCAGACAGCCTTATCATGCTTTTCTAATGTTAATAACAGTCTTAATGTTATCTTTAGCTTTAATTCTGCTTTTCTATGTAGCCTTGCATATTCCTAAAGTTAGGAAGGTGGTATTTAGCAGAGAGCATTTTTTTGTGTACAAGTTTCTTTATGTTGCCTAGGAAAACATAGTCTTTGCCTCTGCCCCAACTTTATGTTTAATAATTCATCTAATGAACCTTCTACTACTTGCTGTTATGCAATTATCTATACAATTAATACTTGCTGGGAATTACTGTGTTTTAACTTTCTGCTATCAATAGATAACATGGAGTTCCAGGTGCTGCTGGCCTGGTAGCTCCTTGAGGTCAAGCACCACACTGTTTTATTTCTGTAGCTCTTGCAACTCATCTCACTGACTGCCAACTAATCAACAAAGGATAATGTAGCTGAATAATCATGAGGGTTGATTATGTTCATGTTTAATTAACAAAACCAAAGGCTTACTCTTTTTTAATGATCATTTTGCCCAGAGCAGCTAATAGAATGATTCAGGTTCTTCTCCCATTGCATTTACCACTTACTAGTTATCATGAGTATTTAATGTCATTCTTAAATAAGTGAAGCCATTGCTGCTTGAGTTCTGTTATTCCCAAGGTCCACATTGTATTTGATACTAGTCATCAGTAAATGTTAGGAAATCTGCCCTGTTGGTGAGGGTAGCAATAGTCAAATAGCTGTGTACTATTTTTTTTAATAATAAGGCTATCATGTTATATACACATTGGATTTTGTTTATTCCCACACATGCACCCTTGCAAATTTAATCTTAAGGAGTGCATATACATCTCCATTTCATATCAGGAAAACTTTCTAATAAATCCTACAACCATGTATATATCTAGGAAGTTACAGTCAAAATTCTAAAGTAAAGAAACAAAAGAATAAGGGTGATCTTTTATCACATAGCTTTGGTGTCCATTGATCAAATAACAATACAGGTATTTCTTAAGCCCTAACCAAAACCGAAAGTTAAAAAAACCAATTACTGTTTTAATTAAGAGGGAAATAATCAGCAAGGTCAATTTATACCATATTTCCAGACTTAAATTGTATGTTAATCTGTAGTTTTCCACCCATATGTCAGATCCTGTACTTAGAATTTCCAAAAGATTAAAACTTTATTTAAAATAAAATGAAGACAGCTTTGTGTTTGACACTGGTCTAAACAATCTGACTTCTCACTTCATTCAGGTTTTCCCGAAGTGCTCATGTGTAGGCATAGCCACATCGGATCACTTTAGGTTTCTCAAATAAGGCTGTGCATAGTCTTGGGGCATTTTCTCTGCACTGTCCTCATCTTTCCTTATCTCTTTTCCTGAGCAATGTTTTGGATCACAGGTTAAGCGTGTTTTCTGGAGAAACCCTCTAGGGTTGCTCTCACTACAGTGGCTCCCGCTCACTACTCTGTTAACGTCCTTTACAAGCACCCTTAGCTGCTTTTGAGGAACTTAGCATGATTTGTATTTATAAGTTTGATTGGTTGTTTATTGTCTGTCTGATCGCAGGAATGGGTACATACTGTTATATACTTCATTTATAATACTGTGTCCACCATTCAAAGTATATTTTGGGGAACACACTTTTTCTCAGAGTTAAGATATGAAACTGTACTGGTACTTTATTTTTGTACTCATAAGATTTCATTGAGTTTAAGTGATGTAGTTTTTTCTAGTCATGCTGCTTTGGGGGGGGCTTTGATTTTGGTATAGTGCAGAGTGAAATTTTATTTAGAGTGTAGCAAATACAGAGAAAATATAAGGAGAATACCTTAGCAGAGTGGTGTAGTGAAAGATCCCAAGTGGGATGTTTCATATTTATTGGGGCACAATGTTTTGTTTATTGGTATAGGCTGGGCCATTTAAGGTCTTAGCCTTTTTTTTCTAGGAAGGGGACGAGGTCATAATATAGTAAATGGAAGTAACATTTTTCTAATGATACAGTAGGGTGCATATATATATATTTTTCAAGTTTTCTGAGAGAGGGCCTAACCGTGCAGTTCAGGCTGGCTCCTGGGAGCTGGAGTACAAGTGTGTGCCACCAAGCCCCCATGGGTTACATGGGTTACATGCTCTGAGCATCTTAGACCTATTTTAACACTCATCGTGGGTCAGCAGCGTAGTTCCTCACATGATTCTGGGGAAGACACCCGCAATTGTATTCCCGTGAGAAAGATGGCCACAGTTAGAGCTCTCACAATGGTGAGTTCACGAACTTAGATGTTTCTGTGCGATTTTGCTTTGTTTGACTTACACTGATGCACATTTAAATAATTCCAATAAGGAATTTAGAGTTCAAAATAAAGTACATGCTCTGACACATACTGTAAAGGCCTCCTGCACTCCTCCTCTCAGGTGGGGCCCAGTCTTTTGTATTCTTGGTTCGTTTCTCAGGTGATGGTGCTTCTTACATCTGAGGACTTCTGCTTACTGTATTTATAGTCTTAATTGTATGTATCTACCTTGCCTACCAGGTACCATCAGGTAAACCTTTCTTTAACCCAGGCGTCTGTGTCTCACCTCCTTAGGTATTTTAGTAAGCTTCCTTAATGAACACATACTGGCTTCATTATTCCAGTTTTGTTACCTCTTTCTGTGTTCTAGCTGAGACTTCTGTGCTCGTAATCTGGTTCAGTGTAAACATCCTAAGGTTATTAGTCAGTTTAAAACAAAACAAGTTAAGAAAAAGGAATGTATGTCAGAATTCATGCAGGATGTTTATTCTGAAGACTAACAACTGAACATATAATATTTATGGCAGTGTTTTATAATAAAAGCAACCACCAGAAAACAATGTGTTTAATTAATTTGTAACCTTACAAATATAAAATTTTGTTATGAGTAAATTCTAGTTTCTACATTTTTACCCATTTGCATTATTGTTCTGTGGGTTTATATGTTGCTTTTAAATTAATTATTGTCAGAGAGACAAATTTTACATGCATGTAGTCTCATACTTTTAGGAATGTATTGGGAATTAGGAATATATCTCAAAAGATATAGAACACTAATAGCAACTCTTTATATGCCATTTATTTATTTTTTTTCCACCAATCATTTTCTGGGAAACATTTTATGTGGTGGACATATACTAAAAATACAGCTTATAAAATGGCAAATTCAGATCTTCTGCAGTAAGATTCTATTGTGCCAGTTACACTTTTTAGTCATATTTATTATTTCAGATCTCTTCTATAAATATCCACTCTGGTACAAGAAATAATTTTGATTTAAAGCATGTACTACTTTAAGTATACACTCAAATATAAATTCATTATCACTTTCTTTAGCCTGGACTACTTTCTTTATTTAAATATGAAATGAACTCTTATTTTTTATCTGATAACTTCCTTATTTGGAAATGCACATATATCATGTATCATCTTATATTCAAAACTGTTTTGTAATGTTTCTAAAATGCTGAAATGTATTTATAAAACTTGTTTTACATATATAATATATTCTTTATATTCTAAAAAAAGAAAACTTATCTCCTGTCTCACTGAAGATGTGACTGACAGAAGTGCAGCTTTTTAAATTTGGTCTAAATGATCTAAGATCCCTTGAGGAAAACTCAGAGAAAATGGTTATTTAGGTTATAAATTTAAATTCAGTAATTTCGTTATTGCCTATTTGAGGAATACTCGTCATCTTCAGATGTGTCTTTCCTCAGTTATATCATTTTTTAATGTAAAGGAAAATAAAGAATACACTTTCCTACTTTATATTTTGTTTTATGAAAAATGAAACTCCTTTCCTCCTTTCTCTACCTGTCCAACATTTTTCGGAGTTGATATAATTCATTATATGAAGATGGCAGAAATAACTCCATTTTAAAAATAATTTCTACATTTTCATGTGAGCATATGATATCATGCCAAACCATAAACACATTAGACTTTCACCAGATGTTCAGCCTACAACCCTGAATAATAAACCATTCCAGCAGCTTTTGTTTCCATTCTACATTATCACTCACACTTTGATGGGCTTTTGTTCTTCCCAGATATCCGTGGAATACAGGAATTTTTGGACAAAGTCTCCCACCAGGGAATGGACGTTGCACTTCAAAAGGTAGAAAACAACATCAATAAAATGATCACTACTCTTTTTGATACCATGAGGATAGAGGAACTGAATCGCTATCGAGACACTCTTCGACGAGCCATCCTGGTTATGAATCCTGCCACAGCCAAGTCCTTCATTAGCGAGGTGAGTAAAAACTGTGTGGGTGGGACTAGTGTGCAGAATTTAAATACTTCAGAGTAGACCCCAGAGCGATGAAGAGCAGAGCGAGGCAATCACCTGCCACCTCTCATTAGAACTAATGGAAGCAACACAGGGAACCCTTTGCTGATCTCATTTACCCCATACTGTCTAGTTAATTGCTGAGAAAGTTTGTGTTTGATATATATTTAAACATGTAGATGGGGCAATTTAAGAAGTCTTATGGGGGTTTAAATGTGTTACTGATCTGAATGAATCCAGAAAGTTCAAATTTAAATTCAAAACATATACTGCTAACTTATCCTTAAAGTTCTATTGTTGGAAGTTAACACTTTACTTTAAAAAAAAAAAAAAGATGTCTTGAATCCATCTGTGATTACCTATCCCTGACTACAGTTAGAAAAACATCCAGTGGACTTCTTCTATTCTTGGAACTCTGTACAAGTGCTTGAGTTTTGCAAACTGATGACCACTGTAGAGCTCATGACGCAGCATCCTCAAATGTTTAATTGTGTCTGTTTATTTGGTTCAAAGCCGTAAGACCTGGTGAAATACAAGTAAAACTTTCTAGTGGTTGTTATCATGTCTCTACATTCTAACAGGCTTGTGATTGCCTCGAAGAAGATTATTCACTCATTTCGCCTTCAATTTTTTCAAATGACTTTATTGGTACATTTTATATATACATGATGATCACACTCAACATTGAGAATTTGTACCAGCATATGACATGACTTAATTCTCATTTTTTCTCATTCCCCTGCCAACCCTAAACATTCATTTTTTAAATTTTACGTAGTAGTAGAACTGGTGTTGAAATAACACACTTTCACATAACGTTTCTAAATTTGGTCATTTTATTTGATTAATACTTCTTTCCTTTCCCTGCTACTGTTTCCATTAACTCCCTCCAAATTAAGAATGTCTGAGAGGGGTAAGAGATTGTATGGAGGGCAGGGGAATGGGAAAAAATTAGAATCAAGATACCTCATGTAGAAGTGTAAATTCTCAGGAATGTGTTCACAATGTATACAAAAAAACTCATAATGTGCGCTAAAAAACTTAATGAAGGGAAAAAGTTTAAAAAACAGGTTTAAAAGAATATATTAGAGTCCATTGAAAATCTACAATATAATTTGCTGTAGAATCTTGAAGCAGAATATAGATCACTAGAAAGAGTAAAGCAGTCATGCCTATCTGCAGGACTGAGACCTTTAAGCTTAGCAAATGACCAAGGGAATCTCATTAGAACGGTAGACGCTTTAGCTTATAAAACGTGGTCTTGTTACGTCTCTGCGCATCATCTTCCCTCTGCCTGTCTGCGTCCACAGTTCCTCTTTCCAGGGATAAATGTGGATCTGGATCACCCTGATGATCTCATTTAAACTTAATTAGCTCTGTAAAGACCTTACCTTCAAATAAGGTCAGAGGTACTATTAATGGTTAAGAGGAAACATGGCGGATGGATAGATCTGACAGTTTATTTGGACCTGTGAAATTAAACTAGCAGTGTACTACTTGGTGGTCATTACTCTGTTTTAAGACTTGCATTACTTAATCTGTTCTTACGACCTCCATTTAAAAAAAAAAAAAAAACTTTGTGAACAAGGAACTCTTTTAACACTCATAAAAAAAAGCCTTTGAGTTGGTATTATCATCCTCCTTCTTTCACAAAGAAGGAAACTGAAGCACATGGAGATTAAGTGACTGATCAAAGTGACCCATCTAGTAAGAGGTAGGTCTGAGACTCACTGATTAGTCTCCTCAGTCTGTGTTCCGCCAGTTTCCAAGAAAGGGTGGAGAAAAGCGTGTGACCGGAATCCAGAAGAAAGGCCAAGGCTAGCAATGTTATTTGCTTTCTTTTCAAATAATCACTTAATTACTATCCAGCTTATCCTAGATACTGTGAATCCAGGGACAGTAAAGATCCATTATCTCTTCCCACATTTTTAGTTCGGTGCTGGGAAAGGAAACAAAGTATTGGCTTCATGGGGAGTGATCGGATTAGAACACATGCACATCCGCTCGAGGTACACACTCGAGTCTCTGCAGGGATCGAGTCTAATCGTGGAAGTGTCGTGGGAGAAGCTTGAAATAGAGGGGACTCGGGTAGAAGCCAGCGAAATGAGGAAACTGTAGAAAGGAGAGGAAAAATTGATGACATTAGATGCCGGGGTGAAAGAGTCATGAAACCCTTTGCAAAGGGTTATCTCTGGCAAATCACCCAGAATTGCTGTTTCAGTGTGGGGAAATCATTTCAGACTTTGTTAAAGAGAGTTTTTGTATTTTTTATTTTTTCGTATTCCTCATAATTTGTCTCAGTTAATATTATTTTAACTTGAATTCTCATGCTGGGCCCTGTCTTTGACTCTGAACCTAAATACTTATAATAATCTCCTGCTTTATCTTCATTCCCCTTATGTCTGTCTATGTTTGTGTTTTTTCCTGAAGGGCTTCTCTGCTTTCCCTTCCATGAAGCTCTTTGTATTTCCAGTAACATTTTTCAGAATCACCCATTTATGTCTCTGATGTATAGACAAGTTTGTTCTACAAGCCAAATTCTCCAGCACAGAGGTAAAAGTGACAGGAAGGTTGTGAACCACTCTCAGCCCCGTGCTCACTTAGCTGCACTGTTCTCTGATCTGCACGGTGCTTCTGTTTCTTTCTCGTCGGCTGTTCTTTACATGCCAGGCCTGCTCCTCCTCTCCTGAGCTGTAGGCATGGTGCCCCTGCTTGGGGAAGAGACTGACCCGTCGGTTGATTCAAATGACAGGCAGCACTGAGTTCAAAAGAACACGCTAAAGTCTTGGGGACAATAAAGAGGAATAGTCCCTGGCCTGGAGGATCGCTGTCTGCAGTGGAGAGGGCAGGCATACGACTGAATAATAAAGTAAGAAAGAGAAGCACTGTCACAGTGATGGGTAAATAGTCTTCCCAAATCCCATAGGAGAACCACTCCATGGAGAGGTTGACTGGGGTCAGCACAAGTTTCACAGTTTTTTCCGCTAGAAAAAAAGTATAAGAATCCATCTGGCAGGCGATAGTTGGAAAACTGTGATTCAGATCGTGTGTATAATATGTGAATGGAGGTTAAAAAATCTAATTTTATTGAGGGTTCCAAATTAAAAAATAAACCTTCTTTGGTGTTTCTAATAGTTTTTTTTTTTTTCCAAAAGGAATTGCATATTTTATGTTAGTTAAATTTACTTTTAGAATAGTGTATACAATAACAGTTTAAGGTAAGGTTTTTTTTTTTTTTTTTTGAGACAGGGTTTCGCTTTGTGGTTCAGGCTGGCCCTGAGCTCAGCCTCCAACTCACATCACAGCAATCCTCCTGCCTCTGGCTCCCAGGTGCTGGGATTACAGGCGTGAGCCACCACGCCTGGCACTGTGGTATGTGGTACTGGTTGCTGCTGGGCGTGAGTCAGTATTGTATGTGGTTACCGAGGACCGAACCTGGGTCCTTGCACTTGCAAGACAGGTGCCGGAACCACTGAGCTAACTCCCCGGCCCTACAATAACATAGTTTAAAAATTTTTAAAGCTTAAAAGAAATACTTTCTACTACTGTTCCCCAAGCACTTGTCACTTAGGAAGCAGATAGTTTGTCTTGATAGCACACACACACACAAACATACACACAAACACTTTTTGTCTTTCTTACAGAAATAATAGTGTACTAAAATTAGTAAAATAGTAAAAATTCTTTTGTAGACTTTTTTGTTAGTAATATCTAGAAGAGTACTCTAATTAAATACATTAAGTGTCATTCATAATTTTAATGATTATATAACATTCCATTGATAAATTGTCATTTTTCTTTTTTGACCTGGATGAATTTAATTGACTGGTTTATTAATATATTTCCTTCCTAATTCCTTTGTGATATGATAAATAAAACTTTAGTTCATTTACTTCAGCCACACTCACACCTTCTCTCAATAGTTACAGCACAGTGTTAAATAACATTAAGTAATATCATCTACACTTTATTCCCCCATCATCTCCTGTAGGCAGTATGGTATCCAAAAGAGTTCTGTCCATCTTCTGTTCTTCTCACAACTTCCACAATTCACAGTTTAACGTGGACTACGTTGGGAACATATATTTCTATTATAAGTCAGTTGTTCAGACTTCGGTTAAAACTTGACTCTATATAGTGAAAATGTATACATATCCTTATACTTTAATTAATGTGAATATTTTTCATAGCATAAGATGTTTTTTGCTGTAACGATGTTGAATTTTCTCACTCAGCTTCAGATTTTTCAGCTGCGTTATTGTTTTATTACTTTCCTTACATTTTCTTCATTTTATCTTTGCTCGGATTCGAAGTCCTTGGCTTCAGTAGCAGAGTTCCTGGATCTGTTTCCTGACTGATGCCTTCCCGCCCAGCGTCCTGTCTCCCTGCTGTGTCTGGTGCATTCTAGTGGATCTGATCCACAGTCTCCCTGGATTTCATAGTTTCTTGGTGCCATTCTTTTCTAGGGAATATCTCCAAGTAATTTCTCAAGAAAGACTGTGTGGAAGTTAGAATTTATTCTTCTTTTCACTTACACAAAAGTATTTATTCCAACTCCATCCTAGATGAATAATTTGGCTAATTATAAAATCTTAAATTGAAAATCATTTACCTCAGAACATTGATTACATTAATTTATTATATTCCGACTCTCACAATTTATATGGAGCAGATGGGGAATTTTAATTTTACTGTAAGCAGTGCTGGATTTTCATGTTTTTCTGTATTGTCTTTGCTCTGGAATAATAATGTCAGTATTATTTTCTGGTTGACTTCCAAAAAGCCTACCTACATATCACAAATTCTAAAATATAATATTTTTACAGAAGAATGATATCACTGTAGAGATATTTTGCACATCACATTGCATAAGAAGTCCCTGTAAGAACCAATATATACTTAAGTACAATCCCTTATTCACCAATTACACATTTTTCTACTCACCAAAATTTATTTGTGACTCAGAAATTAATACCTGAGGCACTTTTGTGATCTCTTACTTATGAAGCTACAAAAATGTGAGATGTTTGTAGGCTATATTCTCAGTCAAGGTCAAAGCCATTTTCTTCATTGTTCTTTCGGCTCTTCTACTCTATACAAATAATCTGCACAATTTATTCTGTTCTGCTTTTGAACTTTTTGATGCTTTCTGTTGGTGATTTGCTGTTAAAATTGTTCCCCTAACATAGTGCTGAAGTTTCCCTGAACAGTGAACCACTTCATGTGCCTCATGGAAGAAAAAGCTGTGTTAAGTAAACTGTGAAATACATAATTTACAATGCCGTTGACCGTGAAGTCTAGATAATGAAGCAATAGTGTACAGTCAGGTGTCTCTAAGTAGAGATGTGTAAAACCAGAGATGTACAGATACCAGATCCTGTGTATCCTTGTGAGAAACACTGCAGTATTCACTGAGTCCGTGTCATATAAGTTTCACAAAACACTCCTGAGAATACGTCTCCTCATGCTTTTCCCGGCGGCTCCTCCCCTACCCTTTCTGCTTGGTGATTCTCAGTGTGCTGACTTTACCCGGTCTTGGCAGGACTGTGGTCCCAGTGCACTTTTACTTCCCTTATGATAACATCCAGTCTGTGGCTCCTGGAGCCCCACTTAATCAGGTATCACTGCTCCTCCACTTTTTATTTTTCAGCAACTTGTTTAATAACACTTTTGTGTGGCCTCTTTAGTTTTCTTCCTGGTCTTTAGATTGCCTACCTATTTAGGCAGTATATTTTAATGGATTGGTGGGGAGGGGAGGATGATCTCTTTTAATTTTCTTAAACTAGAAATCTTAAAATGTATTTTTATAAAATTTTCAGAGATTAAAATAAGGAATTTTTTAAAAAGATTTACCTTTTAAGTGATTATATCGGGCTGGGTATTTAGCTCAGTAGTTCCAGCACCTGTCTTGCAAGTGCAAGGACCTGAATTCAATCCCCGTTAACCACATAAAATCCTGGGTGTGGAGACTCACGCCCAGCAGCAACCAGTACCACATACCACAGTGCCGGGCATGGTGGCTCACGCCTGTCATCCCAGCACTCGGGAGGCAGAGGCAGGAGGATTGCTGTGATGTGAGTTGGAGGCTGAGCTCAGGGCCAGCCTGAACTACAAAGAGAGGCCCTGTCTCAAAAAACCTTAAAAAAAAAAAAAAAAGAAAGAAATTATATCAAATCATGACAATTTTTATTTGGAAAGTGCAATATGTGACACTCAGGCCCATTCTAATTTATAATTGAGAACGTTAAAGGTCTCTTTGGACCCACTCAATGTGTGTCCTGACTCCCTTCAGCAATGTTGAGTGTCTCTAATGCAGACAGTAGAAAAGTTTGAAACTGAGAAAGGGAGTTTCTGGGTGTTGGAGCAGAGCATGGTTATCATTCCCTGAGAAGTATTGGCAGAAATGACTGGCCGTGGCTTAGCCAATGGCTGCCAAGGCAAACGGAGCAGAAGGCAGGATGCACCGGACTTCAGGAAAGAGTAGGAAGAGACGGTCCAGGTGAGGCTACACAGACAAACATGCTCAGTGGGGCTCTCAGGTACACAGAGGCAGTGGGGAGAAATTAGTCAAAACAGGGAGACAGTAGAGGTGTCAGCTCCCTGCTTCCTGTACTTTATAAGGTGGCATGAAAGTTATTAAAATCTTCAAGGGATATTTTAACTTAAGAGTTAAAAGAATGAGTTTTTTTTTAAAGAAATTGCTCACTTATTATTGTCATATAATAGCTAAGGAAAAATACAGGCACAACAGTTCTGTTTGCATCTTTTTTCCTTTCCCTAGAGCAATTATATGGCATTGAGTTAATTTGTTTCCTTTGAAGTTTTAGAAATGTGATGCACTAAATGTCTACTGCTAGTGCTCCACCTCTCATTTAAAAGTTTCAAAGCTTGAAGAAAAATGCTGCAGCCATGTGCCGCTGGGTAAATCAGCCCACTGTGAAATGGGAAGGCAGTTTTGTCACCGTGTAACAATCAGTGTCCTGGGAATGAAGATAGTGAACAAGTGATTTAAGTACTGATTGGAACAATATTTTAAAAAACAATTTTTATGCAGGAGTGGTACATCATTACTTGTTATATAAGATAGACTTTTTGCAGGAAAAAAAGGTGCAAAATACTATATAACTTAGGACATACTGGCAAGAGATCTTCCGTGCTCAGGCTTGATAAGAATTCTGTTCTTTGAAAATAGGAAGATTTATTATTTATATGCGGTGAATGTAATTTCCAGTTTTCATTCTCTTCAAATTTTCAAGAAGCTCTGTTACCTGAGAAGTTTTTGCTCCACAATAAGAAATAGTAAAATCTCTTTCCTTAATCCTACTTTAAGAAATAGTTTTCATTCCATTATACTATATCCTTAGTTCATGAAAGAAATAAGTTTAATCCTGTCAAACAACAGAAAGGCAAAGCTTTTTACTTCAAATATGTAAGCAGCTTCTGAGATATAAACTTCTGGAAAGGTTTAGGAAGCAAGTCAAGCTGGCTGGTCTCCACTGTTGTAGAAAGATTCTTCATAATTAAAAATTATACTGGGTACTCAGACTATGATGATTAGTCTTAACAGTTACTTAAATAATATATTTTACCAAAAAGTAATAATTTCAGAGACATATGGCAATATACAGTTTCTATGATTAATGTACTATAATCATAGATATTTGTGGGGGAGTAGAAAGAGTTTCAGGCTGGCCTTGAACTCATTGCGTAGTCCGGGTTGACCTCCAACTCATGGTGATCCTCTTGCTTAAGCCTCTCCTAGTGCTGGAATTACAGGCATATGTCACCATGCCTGGCAATATAATTCTATTTTTAAAGAAATATATAAAATTAATTTTACCAAAATATACTCATCAAATGAAAGTCTGTAATAATTACTTTGTCAAAGATTATTGCTGTTACACAACTAAACATTTTTAAAATTTTATTTTATTAGTATGTATTTGCAGTACATAATGATCAAATGCATGTATTTAACATACCATCATTCTATTCTGTATGGTCTTCCCCCACCTCCCTCCTATTCTTGGTCTCTTTCTCTTGTAAAATATCTATGTCTTTGTTTTCTACTATCTTTCATTTGTTTCAATATTTATATTTTGAATTTCTCATATAAGAGAAATCATAGGATATTTAAGCCTGTGTATCTGATTTACTTCACTTAATATGTTGATTTCAAGTTATATCCATTTTTCTAAATTTAAACATAGCTAGTCAGAAGCTTATACACACACACACACACACACACACACACACACACACACACACATTCCCTCTTTAACAAATGGTATGGGAAGAACGGGCTATCCAGATTGAATCTAGTCCCATGTTTCTTACAATGTGCTAAACTAAAATCAAAATGTATCACAATTCTAAAAGTTAAAAGAAAAACAATCCACCAGAAGGTAAAATATTGAAGGCCTAGATTGTTGGCTTGTGTCTCGATGTCTCCCAAAGCCTCTTGTAGGCTCAGATGGGGCGCTTGAGCAGTGGCTGTATCTAGAGTGTGTGATGCTGGGATTAAGTATATGACCCTGGGATCAAAAGTGTGTGATTAGTATATTAGTCCTCCGATGGATTTGGCACAGCTTTGGTGGAGAGAGTGGGAAGGCCCTCGCTGGCTGTGAGCGCTTTCTCCCTTAAGGGTATGTCGATAGCATCGAAGAAAGGACGGAAAAGGGGCTGCTATGGGCCCGTGCTGCTGCTTTGCCACCTTGCCATCCACCTGGCTTGGGGCAGCCAACGGTGAACTGACACCTCTACAATAAACCCTTCTTCATTGAGCTTTGGGTATTGGATATTTTGTCTCAGCAGCAAGAAGAGTGACTGAGACACAGAAGCAGGCAAGGACTTTCTGCAGAAAGCCTTAATTGCACAGGAAACAATACCCAGAATCAAAAATGAGATGATTGCAAGTGAAATGTTTCTGCTGAACATTTGAAAGCTAAAGTTTTTCATGAAATATATGTAATACATAATATATGTATTATATTAATATATAGTATATATTATTATATAATACATTATATATAAATGTATATATGTATATACTTTATAAACATTATATATAAATGTGTATATAAATATATATAATGAGGGAACTAATATATATATATACACACACATACACATACACATACCTGTGAATAAGGAGAATGAGGACCTGCCACAGTGTTTTGACTGACAGAAATTTCCATAAACATTTTAAATTGAGGCAGCCATGACAGCTCAAACAAGACACGAACAAGGACTTCCAGCACTGCTTCAGAAGTGGTACCAATAAAGATTAAAAAAAAAAAAAAGTGGCAGGAACGATGGGATAAGTGTGTCGGAAGTGTCTGTGGGGAAAGTATTATAAGGAGCACTATGTCTTTTGCTATAATACATTTTATGATCAAGCCTTACATTAGAAAAAAGGTTATTTTTATTTTTTGATACTATGAAACAAATCAGGAAGAAATTCAGAATTGTGTTCATTACTTGAAATATGTATATTGATTAATGGGAATAAAAACTTCCCATGAACCCATGGTCACAAAAATAAACCAGCCTGTAGTAAAAGTGTAACTATGGTAAAGCTGTAATTCTCCCTTAGAATATAGTAGTTATAAGGGTTCAAGAAGAAGCCAATGGCCAATCATGCAGAAAAAAATCTACACTTCATATGGATATAAATTTTGTAATTGAAATTCTGCAGGAAAAAAATCTTTAATTGGATTTTTAAAAAAACTAACTATTAACAGGTACTAATTCATTTCATATTTAATTTACACTTTCCTCTATCAGAGTTTTTGATTATAATTAAACCATGCTCAAATTCACATGTCTGTTTTAACTCAGTAAGTTTCTGTTGAACTTGAAAAGCAGCTGCATTATTAGGCAATCCATAGCTGTGGAATTTCTGTTAGTGAAAATTTCTCGAATTTATTTTACTTTTCAGTTGACCAGAATTGTGTAGAACAGGCCTGGCTTCTTTAATGCAGCCAGGGCTGCTCTGGGATTTGCTGTCCAATTAGAATTCCTTTTAACCTGAGCTCTGAATGTTGCCCTGACCATAGATACGAAACAACAAAAATGTTATGATCGGTCCAAATTTCCAAGGAAAACAGCCCTAGTCCTCTCTCCTGTGGCTGCTGATATGTGCAGACAAGTTGCTATGAATTTTTCCTAACAGTCTGCAGGTGGTCAACAAATCCTTCTTTTGTATAATATACTGTGTTACTTTTCCTTTGCTTTGAAATTATTAAATGTGTCCAGCATTTTCATTCCACTCTGTTTACTGAAACAAAAAGAAAATGTATGCACTTAAGTAAAAGTTGTTGTGTTAATTTAAATATAAAGTCACTTTTGTTTCAGCCTTTAAGACATGGAAGTTGAAGTCCATTTATAATCCATTTTATATTTCTTTATTTATTCAAACTCAATGTATAACTATTCTGTGAAAATTATTAGAGACAATAATAAATGATATATGATTCTGACCTAATGGATATAGACTAATAAAGAAATGGAATAAGTATAAAATGTGCAAAATAATAAAATGATAAAAAGGAAATGTTTAAATTACCACCAAAATTTGAGAATAAAGAAAACAAAATTACTGTCTAAAATCAAAACAAACAGTGGAGCCTGGTGGCATAGATCTGTAACCTTGTGGGTCCGGTCCCAGTCTGGGTACAGTGGCTCATGTCCAGATGTCCCTAATAGCCTCAGGTGGTCAGAGGTGGAGCTTTCTGGAGGTGGCTGGGTCTCAGGTGTGTGGTGTGAGGTGAAGAGTGTCCCACTTGGCCTGTGGGTACTGTCTGCCCTGAGGGCTGGCACGGATTGAAAATAAAGGCAAGAAGAGGACTACTGTAGTCGCTGTATAGAGAAGAATGACAAAACTACTGTGTGTGAACCCGATGAGCAATTTAAAGTTTCAAATCAATGATACTTGTCCATTTTCATGAAGACACCAGTCCTGGCAGGCATGACTGTGCCTATACGTGGAGGTCTCAACAGTGTATGAGACACAGTTCACCAGGATTCCCAAAAACTCAACACTGTGCACCTCCTGCATTCTCCCACTGTACAGTAAATTAATATCAATCTTTAAAGACAAAAAATAGTGACTGCCTGACTTCTAAGCTCCACAGACTGATGCTTTTGCAATTCAGTAAACTGGAAATTTAGTCTAATACATTGACTTAGGACACATCTCGGGCAAAAACAAAACCTTGCACTCTGCCCTGCTGCTCTGGCAAATGGAGCTTGGGAAGCACTGGAGTCCAGACATGCTTGTCAATCTGGGTTATTGTGACTTGGTCTCCTCAAGCTTAATTAATTCCTGAAATGCTTATGATGTGGTGACTCCTCAGCTCACAAACTTGACTTGATTTTCAGTGCTGAGGAGCACTGGTGTGGGAGAGATGGCTATGGTCATTTTCATCACTCAATGAGGAGTGTGCTAACAGGAAGCAAAATTTTGCTAAATGCCTTTATTTGTAAGCTAAATCGGTTGAAAGCAAGCATTCATTCTGAAGTATTCAATATTTTAGATGTGTGAAGGAATAAATTGTAAGCTGTTGCCAACCCACGAAGCTTTATCTAGTTTTCTCAGGATTCTATTCAGACCTTTTCCCATTATACTACAAACAAATAAACAGAAAATCAACTGTGCAGATCAAAAAACTTAAGAAAATTCATTTGATTTTCTGCAGCATGAAGAGTAAATGATTCAGACTATAACTTGACAATACTAAAGTTATATGAACAGATGGATCTATTAAAAGTATTATTTGAAAAGTATTTGTTTGAAAGGGCAGTATTTCAGTTCTCACCCTAAACAATAACCAGAGAGTCCCCCAAAGAAAAATATTTCTTTATGAGTGGAATACTTTGGCAATGAGAATATGCAGACCGTACTAAACCAAGTATCTTCAAAGAGGCTGAGATGACATGAAGTCTTGAAAGAGAAAAGTTATATATTTTGAAATAATCTTTCTCCTCACAATTAATAATGAAGGCGCCCCAGTCTGAGGCACAACAGGCGCTTCCCAGGCAGGCGCCTTGTGGAAGGACCCTTGTTAGTGAGGCGCTGCAGTGGCTTTTGCTCAGGGTTGTGAATCTGGTGAGATCTCCGTAATTGCTCCTGTCAGGCAGTAAGATGTGAGACTCCTTCAGGACCTTCAAGCTTTTCTTGGACAAAGGCAGTTCCATTCTTATTTTGACAGTGTTTCTGATGTCCATACTTGAAACCCAAATGTAGACTTTGGATTTAAAATAGCATGACAGGAGGGTATCCTTTTATGAATGAGGAAGAGCAGAATAGAAACACGGGTGGAAAACTTGTAAGATAAAATGGAGTAGGATAGGAAAGAGATCTAGGGTATTTGAACAGCATTGTAGAATACAAAAGAGATGGTCCTAGCAGATTAATAGGTTTGTAAATTACTTAGAATGTGAGTGAGGGTATGCACCACAATAGAAGCGTAGAAATGGAGTCTGAGTCAGTTTCTGCATAACTTACCTGCACATCCCAAGGGCCATATGTATTACAAATTACTCATTTTTGTGTCCTTCATCCTTAAAAATGAAGTAATTCCTGAATCACAGAGTTATTTTTAAGGTTCAGTTTGAAAGTTACTAGAATAATATTTGCAGTTACTAAGAATGTAACAAGTTGTACAATGCTTCAGCTTTGGAGTATAGTGAAGAAAACAATACAGATGTTATTGAAATTATTGTACTTAACAATTGTGTGTGTCAAAGGGGGCATGGGCAATGAATAATACACCCTATATTGAAAATCTAGGTTTCAAGGAATTTAATTTTGAAATCAAGAACATACAACGGTGATTTAGAGATAATTTTATGTGGCATTTTAGTCATACATTTGCTACTCTGCAATATCATCCATTGATCCACTCATAGGATTGGTGGGAACGAACAAGTAGACTCAGAAGTTCAAGACAAAAAAAGTCTTTTTATCTGGCCTTGACAGATCACTTGTGACCTTTAAAAATATGAAAAAATATGATAAACAGTTTGTGAATAATGAATGTTTGGAAAATAAAATAAAATAAGAATGCATAGCTCTTTTGAGTTCAGAAGCAAACAGGAGGGCCAAATGTTAAGGTATCTGGGGATAAAATAAATCTATTGAAAAGGAATTTATTTTCTAAAGATTAGACTTAGGGAAGAAGGGAAATTGAAGATATAAATGATAAAAGACTACTATAGAATAATGTTTATAAGTAGGTACTATTTGAATGGAGTGGGGCAGAAGAAAGAACAGATACAAATAATTGAGCATTTTGGAAGTAGGAAAGCTACATTAAGACAGGATGCATTTATTATAGAATTAGTAGATTCTAATTGTTTTCTGCAACCCATGGGTAGATTGTATACAGAGCTAGGGAGGAGAATTAACTAAAACAGGATGTTTTGCTCAGGAGAGGGACTAGCAGGAGGATCAGATTACCATGGAACCATATGCAGGCCGCTGAAGACAACAAGATGTAACCAATGTCATCAAGAAACCTCCTTTCTATTGAGAGTTACAGACCGGGAAGTACTTCTGGACGGCTTGTGGAATTTTACCTTTTCACAGGTGGTGGAGAACTTGCTCCTCTTTTTTTTTTGAGACAGGGTCTCGCTTTGTAGTTCAGGCTGGCCCTGAGGTCAGCCTCCAACTCACATCACAGCAATCCTCCTGCCTCTGCCTCCCGAGTGCTGGGATTACAGGCGTGAGCCACCACGCCCGGCACTGTGGTATGTGGTACTGGTTGCTGCTGGGCGTGAGTCTCCAAGCCCACTATGGTATATGGTTAACTGGAGATCGAACCGGGAACCTTGCGCTTGCAAGATGGGCGCCGGTTCCACTGAGCTGAATCCCCGACCAACTTTTTAATGTCTAAGTAAAAATAGCAACCTTAATTTTTGGTAGTTTAGTCTCGGGCACAGCGGAGGTCTAGCTTAGCCTGAGTGGCACAACGTCCAGCCACAGCCACGTACCAGATGGTAAAAAGTCCACAACGCAGTAGAATCCAGGCCCATCTGAAGGAGCCAGCGGGGCTGGACAAACGCTACGCTGCGCCCTGGGACTCCTGCAGTGGCTGGGGTCCAAGTGAAGCCTCTAGTTGACTTCGGCTGGTCAGGCCGGATCATTAGTTGCCCGGCGAGAGCAGCAACAGGAGCCTGGGAACATTTCACTGGGTGCATGGTGCTAGATTTAAAGAGAGGACGCAGCAGGCAGGGGGATAAAGTGGCTCAGTGGTGAAGGTGAGGTAGGCTGTGCTAGTGGAGAGACTAGAAGACGGCGTGTTTCCTGCAGATAAATGTAGATAGGAGAGAGCAATCCGAGCTCTGACCCAAGGCAGATCTCATAGGTTCATACTTTTAAAAGTAGTCACTATGAAGTTGTACCTGTTTTCACTGTTTTTAAAAACTAAATGCGACTAATGGCTAGCTGGAATTTAGTTGTTCTTTGCAGCATTCTTTCATCAAATCGATAGATTATTAGCCTTCATGAACTGATTTAAAACTTCACTTGATAAGATGAAATATTGTTTAAAATGTAGTGTTTGTAAAATACCTTTTCGTTATTTTTACTCTGATCCTTGCTTTGTTTTGTCATAACCTGAATGTCCTTTAGGAAACACTGATACTGACCTCTAGAATTAGTAGGACACTCCAGTTTTTTAAAGGTCGCACAATGGATAAGCTTAGTGGAGGAAAAGTGATCAAAGTCCGACCGGGCTGCCCTCCAGCAGCACGTGTGTAAGCTGTGTTCATTGTTTGTAGCTGGTCTCCTTTCTGGTTGTAAGTGCTCCGCTTTAGTTAATCAGTGTCTATTTTACAGTCTTTAAAATGTTATGAATAGCACTCCCAATTTACAGTTGTAAGAATTAGAGAATGTTTATAGCTCTACAAACATTGTATACAATTATTTCCAGTCTTCATACTACATAGAAATATGAAGAAGCATCATAACGTGCTTAAACTTAGTGTTTGTTTTGGTTTGCTGTTGATTAGCATCATGACTAAGCTGTAGTTAAATTACATTCTCTCCAGTGGGTCAATGTTTCCCCTGATCATTGTTTTCAGAGTATAAATATATCTTTCCAAACTATCAGCTTTAAGAAAAAAATCTTACTTTCTTTGTATTCTGTTTGTACTGACATAATGGATGTTGGAGTTTAAAGAAAGCATACAAGTTGGATTCATACTTCAAAGGTACCTTGACATGCCAGCCTGCTTTGGTCATTGAATTTATGTTTTTAAAAATCTTATGTAGAGATCTAGGAGTGTGGCTTACTGTAGAGCACTTGCCTTGCATGTATGAGACCGTGTGTTTAATCTCAAGAACAAAAACCAAAAAACAATCAAACAAAAAACCCCATTATGTTTAAAATTCCAAAAAGCAGCCCTCAAAAGTTTAGAAATTTGGTGACAAAAATAGCTTGACAGTATAAGTAACTTTTCTACATATTTGGGGTTAGCAATCATGAATGTTTTTGTGTTTCATATTGCATTGTACTTTACTTCTTGTGCCACCTGCCTGGAAAAATTCATTGTTACAGGTAATAATAATAAAGGAGGAGTTGTTCCCTGGATATCTGCACTAGCCACTTTTGGAACACTGGTGTCCTCTAAATTATCAGCGTAGGATCTCTGAAATCTTTCAGACTCTCGTGTTTCCTTTCTGTTCTCCAGCCTCTCTACCTATCTGTTGGAGCCTGCCGCTTCTCTGGGGACATTCACAGTCACTCTCCTAATGTTGCTCATGCCATTGTCCATTTCCACCTCCCCACAGCCCAGTGTCCCCTCCACCTTGGCAGCATTCCCAAGCATCCCAACACTAAATCTTAATGCATTGGCTTTGCTCACTTGGTTAAGTCAAAAGCAGCAATATGTTGTGTTCTTTTGCTTTTATTGTATTTATTTTATTAATTATTTGCACTGAAACCCCTTTCTCCATAGTGGTTCTCTCTGAGACATGAGGAGCCTGGCAGGACGTATCTCAGATTAATGGCCCCACTTAGAACAACACCAAATTTGAGGTATCTGTTTCCCAATAAGTATGCAGTGGAGTTGGAGGTTCAACCATATATGCCAGAAAGTGAGTGGATAGAATGAGGGAATTCTGGTGGCAGTTCCGGGATGTTCAGGTAGATTATCTCACAATTAAGATTCTAAAACAGGGGCCGGGGATTTAGCTCAGTGGTTCCGGCGCCTGTCTTGCAAGCGCAAAGGGCCTGGGTTCGATCCCCGGTAACCACATAACAATACTCGGTGTGGAGACTCACACCCAGCAGCAACCAGTACCACATACCACAGTGCTGGGCGTGGTGGCTCACACCTGTAATCCCAGCACTCGGGAGGCAGAGGCAGGAGGATTGCTGTGATGTGAGTTGGAGGCTGAGCTCAGGGCCAGCCTGAACTACAAAGCGAGATCCTGTCTCAAAAAAAAAGATTCTAAAACAGACGTCTGTGTTCCCACCAGGACAGTTCTCTGGACATAGTATGATTTAGGTGATAAGACTCACTGTAAGCCTTGTCAGAGGCTCAATGCCAAACAAAATCAATTGATCCTAAAATGTTCAATGCATTCTGAATGAATCACATACAATTTATGTTGAAAGAAAAGAATTCTGATATGTGCACCCATGTTTATAGCAGCCCAATTTGTGATTACTGCATCTTGGAAACGACCTGAGTGTCCATCAACTGGAGACTGGATTAAAAAGCTTTGGTTCTACAGAATGGAGTATTACTCTGCCATAAAAAGGATAAGTTTGAATCATTTCTTCTTAAATGGACATTCCTTGAGGATATCCTCATAAGTTAAATAAATAGGGCACAGATAGGTACATATCGCATCTTTTCTCTAGTATGAGAAAATAAAGGTGTAAATGAGTCCTAGAATTGTATGTTATATATTGTGAAATTGAAAATGCTCAAAGTAAAATAGGGTGAAGGGGGAAAAATAATGAGATTATAACAAAAAAAGTAAGGAAACAAATTTTATGTATATGGGGGGTCGGTAGGGTGGGTAGGGCTATAGGAAAAAAATGAGAATTAAGTTGTGTCTTATACTGGTACAAATGCCCATTATGGAGTGCAATCATGATGCATATATGTAATGTACCAATAAAGATAATTTAAAAAAAGAAAAGAATTCTGATAGTAACTAGACAAGCAAAAATAAGGATACAAAAAGTAATCCTTTTAAATTTTCTTATGACTGTATAGATTATGTTTCTACCTTTGTTTAGTGGAAACATGTCTTTGTGAATTTCTAGATCTTATCAATCTATTGCTATATTCTCAATACTATAGTTCTGTAAGCTTCTTGAGGTCAGATTCTTTTCTTGATTTGACCTTAAAATCTATACCATTCATAACTCATCATATTTATCAATTTCTAAATAGACAGTATATTTGGAGGCAAAGTGTTTTCTCTGAGATGGTAGTTTACTTACTTGACCTTGAGGGTTTTAGACATTGTAACCTGAGTTTAGTGAGAGGTGAACCATATATATTCACTTGTATTCTTTCCCCCTTCCATCTTTCTGTCAGAGTGTTTGGCTCACATTGAATTCAGTCTTCAGATTGACACAATCCTAGTCAACCCACAGTTTCTCAAAACGTAGCTGAAAGGACTTTTTAATGACCCATCTCCCTAGCCTTTCTACTCTTGATCATTTTTAGGCTAATTTCAATGAAGAGATTAAATGAAGCAATATTTTAAAATCTAATATTATCCCTACTATTTTTTAGTTGACAGATTAAAACAGCTACTAAAACATGAGCATATTTACTTGTAATATTATTTTAACTATTACTGTTTTAACCAGAATCAGAATACTACAGGATATAAGATTAGAGGCATCCATGTCTCATCCCAAAAAGTAGATCATTATTTCTGTTTTGCACATGTGTAACAGGCATGATAAAGCTATGATATAGGAAGATCAAGTGGCTGCCTGGCCAGGGCCCCTAGAGTTGGCATTTCTCAGTGCCGTTGCAGCCAGATCTGATTTGGGCTGTTGTTCTTTAGTTATTTATACTCACTCATTTCTGTAAGTAGACAAACAAATGAGCAGCCATGGATGACTACAAAACAATACCAACAATAAAATATTGTGAATATAATTTGAATATCAATACTGAGTAAATGAAAACATCAAGTTTAAGGAGGAAAAATTGCATATTACAGTGTAAGTAAAAATGTATTATTTTTTCCCAGTGAAATGTTTACCATCTTGTGCTGAGGCTGTTTTAAATCTCATGTCCTGCTTAGTATTTGCCATACCGCCCATATGCAATTGATGTCCAATAAATACTTAATAGTTTAATTTGAGAGCGATCAAGCTATAAAAATGTTTTATTTATTATTGATGAGAATCTGAGCACAATTGCCAACCCCTGGGAGACTGCCCCTCTCACAGTGCTACATTTGCACGCTGGCTCCAGACACCTGGAAGAATGAACCGTGAAGATGCTTGTGATGTCCACAGTTGGCCTGGTCATCTCACAGTTCTTGGCACGGGTGGTTACTAATTTCCTAACTTTTACTTGAGCCCTAAAGGGGTGGAACTGTCTTAACTGATATCTCTTTATGAGAAACGTACTTCAGTCTGACATATACTCACTAATTAGGATTATTTCTTAATTCTCTTGCAACATAAAAGATGAAAGGCTGAAAGGCAATTCTCATTGCCACAGGAATTTCATACCAGCAAGTCACCCTTTGCTTAGCAGCTGTGGAGGCAGAGGAGGGTTGGGGGTATGGAAATTTGGCTAAAAATTCATACAGAAAAGTGCTCCACATGCTCGGAAATAGCTCAATCAGTACTCAGCGTGCTGTGAAAGCGCTCAACTGGTGCTCAGCTTCCAGCATATTTAAATGAGTTGAACACTTCTTAAAAGTGCTCAATTGGGAGTGCTCAAGTTGTGGGGCTTATTAGTTGAATGCTAATTAACTTTCCCTTTCTTATGGTTCACTGCTGTATTAGACAGACACAGTTTTGCTGATCCCACTTTGAGGCTGAACTCGGACTTTGCATGAGAGAGGTTTGCGTTTATTTCAGAAAAGGAGAGCTCTCCGTGCTTTCTTTATCCCTTCTCCCTCCCCTTTTTGTCTTCCTGACTCTCCCCCTCATCTGTATTATCCCTCTCATCTGTTTTTGAGCCGTATTGTCTTGTTTGAAGCTGTTTTGTGAAGACGAAAGTAGCAGAACTTGCTGTGTTATTTTACCTGATATATTTTTATCTCTCAGACATGAATTTGGTTTTCCCGAAGCCTTGTTTCAATCATTTTGTCACATTTCTCTTCAGAAATGGTTTTGAACTTTGAGTTAAGAAACTGTATGACATTTTCCTGAATTTCTTAACACCCACTTTACCTTGGGTGAACTCATTAGTATCTTACTTTTTACGTTGCAAAGATCGGTCCCACAGTGTGCTACATAATAAACAACTCCATTAACTGAAAAAAATCTCTATATTTACTGATTTGATTACGATTAAATTTGAGCTTTACATTTTTAGAATTCACTTGGGGGAAAATGTATTCTACTTTTTAATTATGTAACTGTTGCTGTAAATTGAAATGAAGGTTTAAATAGTTTACTGTAACATTTTCGTAAGAAGATGCTGTGCCCATAGGTATGTGTGAGTTCATTACTCAACACATTTTAGCAAGGTCGTATATTCCTTTTACATACATGCATTCAAAAATAACAAAAGTCCTGGAGTGTGTGCATTATGTGGTAGTGAGATTATGATTCCCTACTGCCCCAGAGTGTTGTTCTGTGCTTTTTAATGCACCGGATACAAAGTCACAGTTGTATCTTATTTCCCTGGACTATGAATACAAAGTCGATTCCAAGGCGAAGGATGCCTTAGCAGTATTTTCTTGTAAAAGAACACAAAGGCAAGCCAAAAGTTTACCTGTCAAAGTAGGGACTATCAAAGCCTTTATTTCATTTTAATCCTTGATCTTCTATGATGGTGTGACAAGTTGTTGTTCAAAGTAAAGGTCAAGGAATTGTTAGGTAAATAAAAAGATAAAATTCTGTCTACTTCATCTATCAACTGCAAGGCAAGAACACAGAGTCTTCACTTCACAATGAATAAAATGGTGTTTTAACAGCATCTAGTGCGGGATCAGTGTTCCATTCTCATAGCCCACATCCTGTCCAACCACTCCTGAAATAAAAATGCTTTCTGTTAGATCCGTGTCTGTGGAAAGGTCCTATCAGAACTCTCTGCCATCCCTGAAAACGGGGACAGCTAGCTGTGCTGTTCCGACTTGGGTTCCCCAAGCTTCGTATTTTCTTTGGTTTCATTAAGCCTGCTGTACAAAAAGAGTCAGTTGGTCAGATGAAGAAATTCTTCAGTAAATTTTTGCCATTTTATATTGAATGAGAAAGATACTGTTCTCACTGGAAATGAGTAGATGGGTGTAGCAGTTTCTCTTGCTATCCTTTTTTGCTAATGTCTCTCTGTAGTGAGGAATGGAGTTGTGCTTAAGATTTCTGATAGCAGCTTTCTGAATCTGTGGTCCAAATTGTCCAACCCGCATGGTGGTGAATTCCGTGGGGTAAAGGCCATGTCACCATGAAGCCTGTTTGGAGAAAATTTGCTAGATAAAACCATGCATTAAATGTGTTTTTCTTTAATTTATATTGAATTTCTGTGATATCTTTACAACAATGTTATGCCCAGCTTTGAAAGTATATTGAACATTTTTTATCATTATGCTAAGTAAAAATATCCATACAGGCATTTTGAAGAAAATTAAAATTTGACATGTTTAGCAATCTGACATCATTTGTAATGATAGTATACAATTAAGAATATATTATTTTGTGGGAAAAAAATGAAAGAAACCAGCAGAGGTTCCTTCACAAATTCTACCCAAGGCTATAAGAAGCAATACTGTGTTATTGCTTCTCTGTAAAATGAAGATAGAAGTGTATGCCCCGTTGCCCCTCACAGTCTGGTATATCGAAACTGGCTATTAAATTACCTTTTACAGAGTTCCATCATGTTCTTGTCTCTAAAAATAAAAGGTAATTTAGCTTCCCTATTTTTATGATAGAAAAAAATAAAACCTAGAGAATTTACCAGATAATCATGCATTCAAGTGTCATATTTTCTTCAATAAAGTAAGAAATTATTTAGATGGTTTATATCCATTTTAAACAATTATGTTTTGTATTTACTTGATCTAGTTACATAATGATGTGTAGGCAAATTTGATTCAGTAACACATTAGTAAAATGTTCAGTGACGTCTTCAAACAACTGCTTTTAATGCTCTTGAACAGTAGGAGCTCAGGATCCTACCTCCTGGGATGTATACGGTGCTTGTTTGAAGTTGGCTCTAACATTTGTGGAGAATACCACTATAAAACATTCTGTTTTCAAAACACTTATTACGGAAAAACTGAATATATGTCCTCCCTAGAGCAGTACCTCTTTTTGTTGTTTTGGTACTATTTTTAGACTTTGGTGGTCAGGATTAAGAAACTATTGAGAAAGCATCGGTGTGTGTCATTTGATAACACCTCAAGATAATATTTTTTCAATTTTTAAAATATCTTTTCCAAATTAGAATTTTATTTTGTTGCATTAATATGCAAATGATTGCTATAACTATGTGTTTTTCCTCTACTTTAGGATCTGATTTCCAATTGAGAATTAATAAAGACTCTCTACTGTTTCAGAAATTTTCATCAGCAAGAGCAGATGTTGCTATTGTTTGTTTGACTGGAGCATTTAGTTTGAAAGATGCCATTTGAGTTCGAAAGTAAACTATACCCAATCTTGTTTTGGCATGGTTCTCTCTGCAAAATATTTTGGCCTCCATTGATTTGGCAAGTAAACCAGGAGGCTTACCATTCTTAGGACATGAGTTTTAGACAAAAGTCATGCTTTAATTTTTATGATTGTTTTTTATCAAAGTCTAGTCAACAAGAAAATCTTGTTATAAAGGGATAAGATGCCAAAGCATTTGTAATGGTGCTTTTTATAAACTATGTGGTATGCTAAAATTTTACCTGGTTTTAAAAAATCAAACATTCAGTGATAACTATCTGATACTGTTCACATCAATTAGAAATTCATTGAAATATCAAAATAACTCTAGAAGTACTCTTATTATCCTTGTTCTATAGATGAAGAAATTACAAAGTCATACTGAAGTATTATCCCTCATAGCCTGTGATTGGAACTGCCACACTATGTGGTATGATGCATTATCAAGACTTCCACTTTTGTCCTATAAATTCTAGCTTCTTGGGTGATTGTGAATTAAGTTTTTCCCAATGGTAAGACCACAGACTTCCTCTTGAGAGTACTGATTAAATCTTCCAAGGGAGAGAAGAAGGCAGCACTCAGAAGTTAGCTAGATGTGCCATCCTAAGGACTAGTGTGATAAAAGTGTCACGTGACACAGCTATCTCAACCTTAAAGTTTAAAATTTAAAATAAGAAGGAATTATTTAAAATCTTAGCAGATGGTAAATACTGATTGCAAGCTTTATGTATTATCTTACGTAAGATAGTGGAACAAGTAACTTGAATCAGTTGTGTATAAATATCATGTACCTGTTATACATGCAAGAAAAATGGACGCCTACACAAAACAGTGTGGGGGAATCTGTCGTTGAGGCAAATTTTAAAGATACCTCATTGTTCTAGAATCAATTAAAATACTAAGTGAATATGAATGCATTAGATTTGTAAAGTGATTCTTTCAACTGAACAAGACATTAGGGACATTAAAGGAGCAGTGATTTCCAGAGAAGACAACACAGTACAGTTAGTAAAGACAAGAGAACTTGTTTACCACGTCACCAAAAAGAATATAATGATAAAACATACCCTAAGCATAAATACATTATGGAGAAAGTGAAGGATAGTAGGAAACAGGGAAATGGATCATCTGCAAATGGAAAAAAAAAAAAAAAACCCAAGAGATGAAGGGAAAAGGTATGGGAAGAGGAAGAAGGAAGTAAAAAAGAAGGTTTTGTCAACATCTCCACATTCAATCTAATCATTATGCACTGCAAATATGTGCTAAGAAAAATGAAAAATAGGGGCTGGGGATTTAGTTCAGTGGTTCTAGTGTCTGCCTTGCAAGCACAAGGTCCCTAGTTTGATCTCTAGTAACCACATACCACGATGCCGGGCGTGATGACTCACGCCCATTAGCAGTCTGTATCACACAAGACAGTGCCAGGCATGGTGGCTCTGGCCGGTAATCCCAGAAGTCAGGGGTCGCTGCCAGGAGGATTGCTGTGAGTTTGAGACTTACCTGGGCTACGTATGAGCTGAGGGCCAGCCTGAACTATAAAGTGAAACTCTATCTCAAAAGAAAAGAAAAGAAAAAATAAATATAAAAACATTTTAAACAATATATTGATAAAGCACAAAGATTTGACCTCTTTCCCTGAGTAAGGAAATCATCTAAAGATGACAGATAAAAATTAATATAAAAATTAAATACCTAGAGAGAAAATACATTTTAATTGCTTAAAATCTTGGATCGTGTAAGTTGTTTCAAATTCCAAATGATGACATTTGTCTTACAAATATTATTTTTGCAGCCCTTTGATACTTGGGCCAGGTAGTGTTTAGCCGGTCTGAGGTTTCAGTAAAGAATCAATATCCTGTAGTTTGCTCATTTTAAGCAGGTGGTTAGAGCAAACTCCAGGCTTACTTATCCTCAGAACTTGGGCAGGAGTCATTAAATGAGGGATAAATAGAATAAATGAAGAATAAAATAAACTTTTGAAAATTGTATAACTTCATCCTTTTGTTGTATGTCTTATGTTTGCTACTTATACATGAGCCACTCACCTTCAGTTTGATTCATATCACTCCATGACAGTAGGTCCAGCCCAAATACTTAAACATGAATTCACTCCTTGTGTGTTATCATAGCTACCACACTGAGTCTCAGTGGATCTTCACTGATGCTCATCAGTGACTTGCCTGGTTGATTACACTTCCTTGTCTCCGTTCTGACAGTGGGGACCCCCAGTCCTGGGGTCTCCCTGACCTCAGTTTTCTTCCTCTCATCACCAAGCTCACTCACTACCTTCACCCCTTACCTGGCTCATTGCATCAGGGTTCTGACTGCTCTAACTTTGCTCCAAAAAGCCTTCCTAAGCTATGCACAAGTGAGCTTTCTAAAATATAAACAGGATTTTGTTACACTTGATTTATTACCTGAAATCTTTTCATGGTTGCCTGTTGTCTTTAGAGTAATCTCTATGCTCCCTAGAGATGCACATAAATCCTCTCGACTTCATACCTGGCCATTTTCTTACATCATCAGGGGCTCATTATGGCTGTCTGAGAATTCTCTGGTCCCTTACTTATCATTCAAGATTCAGGTTGCCGAGATCGAAGTTCTACCCAGGAAAAAATTTTGCATGCAGATTATAGGATCTCAAAGAGAGTGTTAAACACTGAGTCTTTGTGAATGTTTGGACGGAAAATAGATGGGACATGTGATAATGCACTGATCTGGACTGATATAATAATGAGAAGGATAATAGTTCTAGGGTCAAAAAGCAAGAGAAGCGAGATGTGAACCTGGAAGGAATGAGTTCGTTGAAGCAAGCTGTCCAGAGAAGACTCTGGCCCTTGGGGCTCTTGTTTCCGGGGGATGATGGACAGTCAGTGCGCTCAGCCTGTCTCCTCCCCATGCATAACACTCCTGGTCCATTCACATGTTCCATGTTAGCTCCCCAGTCTGAAGGCAGGCGGCAGAGCTGCGGGCAGATGTGAGAAGAGAGAGCCAGGTTAGGTCTCCCAAGGCGGGATTCCCAGTTCTGCCCCAGCCTGGTTAGTGCTTCCACCCTCAAGTCCCTAAGGTGCGTCTTGCCCCTTTCGGCCCTTGCGCAGTGTTTACCTGCCTTCCGCTGCTCCGTGTCCCATCAGACATGATTCCCCCTGGCCGAGGCAGGCTTTCCTCTTCCTTCTCTTCATTTTCCAGCAAAAGTAAACCATCATAAGAATGTAAATGTAGTCATCCTTGTGTCTTGTTTTTGAACCTAGGAAACTGGACTATTCTTTGATAAAGAAGTGTACACACGGGCCAGGGAGTTAGCTCAGTGGTTCTGGCACCTGTCTTGCAAGCGCAAGGGTTACCGGGTTCGATCCTCAGTAACCACATACCATACTGGGTGTAGAGACTCATGCCCAGCAGCAACCAGTACCACATACCACAGTGCCGGGCGTGGTGGCTCACGCCTGTAATCCCAGCACTCGGGAGGCAGGGGCAGGAGGATTGCTGTGATGTGAGTTAGAGGCTGAGCTCAGGGCCAGCCTGAACTACAAAGTGAGACCCTGACTCAAAAAAAAAAAAAAAAAAAAAAAAAAAAAAAAAAAAAAAAAAAAAAAAAGAAGTGCACACACAAACAGAATCTGACAACTCTAAATTTACTGACGACACACACAGAAGATAAAATTTCACAACTCAGTTATATGATGTGAAAACAAGTATTGTGAGAAAATAGTTGATCTGACAGAAAGAATATACATAAAACTTGTCCAGGTCCCTGGGAAGGCACTCGAAAATGAGCATAATAGTGTTTGGTGATTACACATTACATATAAGGGAGGGAGAATAAGCAGTAATGAATTTGAACTAGATGCATGAAAATACAGTTACAAAGCAGATGTGACCAGGGAAAAGAAGAATAGCTCTTGGATATGGCAGGCAAACACTTGATGGACTCCACGATCCTCAATTCATGTCATTGTTTTAAATCAGCAATTGAAATTTGCTACATGTTATCTAAATGCATGAATATACAATCTCATGTGCCTCTCCTATTCTTATACTACACCTTACATCTGTGTTATTCTATGTGTAGAAATTCTGAAGTTGTTGCCAAAGATGTAACTAATGTATTTTAAAAGAATGCAGAGATTAAAAAATAAAAACATGATATTAGCTTATGTAACCACCTTGATTTGATGTTATATGTCTTTTCTGATGTGGTTTGTACGGCATAAAGCCAATTTCAAAATACTAACCTTAAAAGATGAATGTTAATGCATTTGATTTAAATATAATAAAATTACTTTCTATGTTCTCAAAAGAGGAAAAATATTGTGGCTGGAAATTTTATAAAGGATTCAGGTAGTAGTTTCTGCCCTAGAGCCTTTCCTCTCCTAGAGACACTGGAGGTTTCAAGAGGTCACTGAGATGCCTCACCTCAAAGGTAAAATTACATCCATGTCACATTTGACAAACTGCTTTTGTCTCTGGAGAATTGTCCACTTCCTTTACCTTCAGAGTCCCTGAGCTGCTCCTGAAGAAAATGCACTTACGTGCTCCAAGGTCCACAATTCCATGTATTTTGATATTTATTTTTACATTAAGATCACTGTATTGGTATATTTCTTATTTATTTCTATTTATTAGCTGTATTTAGTTTTTGTCTTTATTCACATCTACTTTAAAAAGTTTACTTATTTTTTATTTTGATCTCATTAATAGGTACCAGACTACTTCCAGAGAGTTACAATTGCAAGGTCTGTCCGTCCCCCAACCCCAACCCTAATCCTTTTTCTGTCCCCCTCCCCCTGAGACTCCTGTAAAGAAGTCACATGTGAGCTCTCCAGGCCCAGAGACTTCAGTTCTGTGCTGCTAGATGGAAGCTGCCTGCGGCTGCTCTTAGGTCTGGGTGTCCTGGCAGGTTTTTGACTCCCAAAGTGAGAAAATATGATCCACATTTCACTTTCAAGCCCTTAAAATATCATTATGAAAAATGAATTGAAAATAGTTCTTTAGACTTAAAATAGCAAATAAGTTCCAGAATACCTTCTTCAAGGTTTTTGTGGAAAATTCATTCATTGAAAGTGTTTAAATTATTAGAAAATGCTAATGCTATAACACCACTGCCTTAGTGCACAGATGAGTACGTGGTTAAAGTAGCAAACAAAGAGCCCCAGAACAGTGCCTGGTGAATACACCTGCGGGCAGGGGGTTTGTGTGTTGGCTATTTCATACATTTTGGAAGAATTTTGTGATCCTATAAACAGTATCATCATGAATTATGTATTTTAAGTAGTCTTCTTACTTTATGTATATATACTGAGGAATTTGGACAGTGGGTAAATATTTGAGATTTAATATTTAAAACAAAAGGCCCACTATGTCCTTTTCTGTTTTCACTCTTAGTGCGAGCTCTATGAGTCTGTTCAAGCAGCTACAGTAAAGCAGTGTGCACCTATCGGTATAACTAACAGAAATTGTCTCACAGTGTTAGACACTTGAAGTCTAAGATCAGAGTGCCAGCTGCCCCGTGCCTGGCGGGCCCTGCTTCTCTGTGGCCCTCATTTTGTGGTCACCTCGTCTGGGAAGAGCAGTGAGCAGGGTCCCTGGGCACTCTGTAAGGGCACTGCCAGGCGTAGCTGTGGTTTGTTCTCCAGCGGTTCATGTGTTGCAGCTGGACCTTCAGTGTGATGATGTGAGACAGGGCAGATCTTCAAGAGGTGAGCCCTGTAGGGAGCTGGCAAGGTCACTGGGGAGTATACTCAAAGCAGATTAAGGTAGTTCCTGGGGACTTTGGTTATTTCCTAGTGCAATGGGGGGAAAAATGAAGAGTGTGCCTGATCCTTTTGCCCTCTCCGGCTTCCCGTCTCACCATGTGATCTCTCCTTCTAGCACATTGTCTCACCGTGATGCCATCTGCTGTGACACGATGCAAACTAGTGGGTCCTCCCCAGAGACCAAACTGATGAGCCCTCTCATTCTTGGACTCTACTTAAATAACCTCTTTTCTTTATAAAGTACCCAGCCATAGGTACTTTGTTATAGCAAAATGGATGAATACAGGCACCGAACAACCCTGAAGACCTAATCACTTCCCAATAACCTTATCTCCTACTACCAATGTAGAGGATAAAGTTTTCAACAAATTGATTTGAAAGTTTAGTTACAAATATTCATATCTACTGCCAGATAGGCAAGGTTTCCCCTAGCTCATGATAGTAGTTCACAATACATTGAAAATACCTTTAAATCAGAAAGGCATTCTGTATACCTAACCAACCAAGTATCCCTGCCTGAAAAAGCACCTTTTGTCCTCATGGCTGGGTGGCTCATGGTGGGCTGTAGCTCACTGCTGCTGCCCTGAATTGAGAGAACATATAATTCCTGCTGAATGCATCACACTTTCACACATTATAAACTGGAAAAAAAAAAGCCAAACCATTATAAATCAAGCATTATCTATATCTGATACATAGACTTCATTTTTTTTTATTAGTTAACAACTATTAAAGAATGGACAAAAAAGACTGAAGCAAAACTATGACTCTGATTGCCACATGTGAGTGAATAGCTGTGAAATTTCTGACTTGACCCTGTTCAAGACAAAGGAAGAAATAAGATTTCTGACATAGAGTCAGAGACTTAGCTATAAAATCAGCACTCAAATTGACTACCATGTTCCCCTGGTAGTCCAGGACACTGTGGAGGATTCTGAAAGGTACCGAATATACTATAGGTTGGTAACAGAGCTGAGTGAGCCATACTTACAAGATACAAATGTTTTATAATAGACTGCAGGAAAACCTGCCTTTTGTCACAGGCGAGGTTGTCTTCATTATATTTACAGTAAGAAAATTTGCCCTTTGCTACCTTTATTTTACAAGTTTGCTCTAGAAAAACCTTTGAAAAGATATCTACAACAGGACAATCAATGTCTTGCATATAAGACCTGCAGAAACACAGGCGGCCCATGGAAAATTGTCTCTGACAGTGTGATATTCATTTTCAGCTTTTTCATTTTTATACATAAAACCATTCACTTGATTGACTTTAAAGAAAGTATATGCATCTGACTTGAAAGATAAATAATGCTAATAGCATATTGGTTGACCTGGAATATATTTTTGCTCCTTTTGAGACTGCCTTGGAAAAGTACTTTGTTACTAAAAACCATGTTAAGGTCTCTAATTAGAATAGGTTTTAAGGACAAACTATTTACATTAATTTATGTTTCATTATAAGTTAATATTTTCATCACGTTCCTTTAATAAAATGACACTGATAAAAGTCAAAATACTCGGGTGGCAGAACTGGATGTAAATATAGCCTGCTGTATAATTTATATTATCATCTTTATATTGGAGACCAAAGTGGCATGAAATAATGAAGGCAGTAGTTCACATACAGAGTGAAATTGGGAGGAAAATACTTTATCATGTTTTGTGTGCATGAAAATTCTAGTTGGTTGTTTAACAAAAATTTTGAATTTTGATGAAAATGACAATTTGGTATGACAGGAATGGGTGTGCAGCGCAGTGGTAGGGCAGGTAAGTGGCATGCGTGAGGCTGGGGGTTCAGTCTGCATTACTACAACAAGAGGATGATGATAAAGAGTAAGAAAATGAGAGGAGGAAGAGGGAAGAAAAGTGAAGGGTAAGGAAAGGAGAGAGAGAAAAGGAGAAGAGAAGAAGGAGGAGAAGAAAGATGCATTGGTACCGTCATTGTGTTGCACTTTAGAAAAGGGTGTCTATTTGTGAATGCACAGATATTACAGATATCATTTCACTCTGCTATTTTATTTGGGACCTATGTTTTCATTTTTATAAGATTTAAAATGAATATGAAAAATTCCTAGGAACTCTTCCTTGCTAGAGTTTTTAGGGGATTATTCTTCCATTTGAAAATAATTAGATGAATCTGTGAGTGGAAAAATACATTTTGCTTATCTACCTTTTATTCCCTTTACACATAAAGTAGGGTCTAAATATAAGTGATTTATTTAAAATAATTTTCTTGGAAGTTTTTAAAAGATACTGCAAATTTCTGAACTATTTACTCCAGCACTAATGTAAGTTAATTATGGACAAACCTGAGTAAGCTTAATAATGTAATGTATGTCTATTCATGCAAAATTAATATGAATCACATAGAAGATGCATCAAGCATAGGCTCCGGGGCTGTTCCTGAACTCTGACCCATGGTGCCAGAGAACTTATGTCTATCAGATTGCTGGTCTAGGGGTCACATTCAGCCATTGCTCTAAGGAAAATGGATTTTGGTATTGGAAATGAAGCTGATGGAGAGAACCTAGCAGATGAAGCATAAATGTTGTGCTGGTGCCTGGCAGTCTGCTGATACTTTATAAACACACGGTATGCATACATGTTGTATCTTCCAATTAATGTGAGAACTAAAGTTTAAAGAGGTAAATAAATTGTCCATGATCATAAAATTGAAAGCTGCAAGAGTTCATCTTTAAACTGATGTCTTTCTGCTCCGAAATCCTGTTTCACCCAGAACAGAAAAAGTGTTTGTTGAAGAGAAAGTGTTTGTTGAAGAGTGTTTGTTGAATTTCACACAGAATGAAATAACTGGGTGGTGTGTGATGCTGGGAGGTCTGCTCATGACTAGGGAAGCCCTGTGCAGCCTGCGGCTCTTATTCTGTGGTCACCTGTAGTGTTGTGTGTGGAGCTCAGCACTCATGACTGGGCCATCAGTTGGTCTGTGACAGCTAAAAGTCGTAAAATGCACAAAAGCAACCCATGGATGACAAGGGGGAGGAGAGATGCCAGAATCAAGTTGAGGAAGGTTTTCTGTGGTTTTCATATTCAAAATTAAATGGCTTCTGTTTACTTAGAGTAAATGACAATATTTCTTCATTAAATTACTGGAAGCTGGGGGTGGGTATACTCTCTGTGTTTTGCCTAATAAAAGTCTAAAGTAATGCATTTGCTGGAGCATCGTAAGGAGCACTGTTAATCATCTGGTTGCAGTGATGAGGTCAAAGACCCAGCATAGGCAAGAGGGATCTCTGTGGACGAGCCTCCCAACCTGAACCTGAGGCCCCGGCCAATCTACGAGACCTTCTGCTTTCCTTCCCCTTCTCTCTGTTTCTTTATCACAACACAATGGGTTACCCATGGTGAAATACTGGCCCATTCATGAATTTTAATTCTACTTTTCTCCTCTGTCAGGGAAATAAACTAAAGCACAACAACCATTTATATTCTTAAAATCAATTTGCAAGCGAATTGTATTAATGAAGTCATATCTGAAGTAATGCTGTGACACGCAGAGCTAACTCGGGCATTGTATTTGGATTTTCATTTGATATAGAACATAGACCAAGGGATTTAGAAATAGACTGAAATGTGTAATTCAGTTTGGATAAGTCTTCAAAAGTAACATGCATAGTACACAGAGATGGCCCAAGGATTGAGAGCTTTTCATGTGTGATCTTCTTACGATGGAAATAATGTCCAACTGCACAGAGCCCAGCACACAAAGAGGAATAAGTTCCCAAAGTGTTTCTCTAGATTCTCCTTGGATGCAATTGTCCCTGTGGGTGAGGGAGAGACAGAGAAGCAGAGAGATGATGTGAGATTGAGGAGACAGAACACTGCAGAAAAGGGTCACTCTCCAAAGTGCAGTGTGGATGGTGGCCCCGTGTGCACTTAACAATACTGTGCTGTTTGCTGCATAATATTTTATTGTGTCGTAGTTACTTTTCTTGTTGTTGAGGCAAAATACTCAACACCCATCACTGAAGGAGGAGAGCATTATTTCTGCTCACAGTTTGTAGTTAGCTGGCTCAAGGCAGGAACAGCAAGGCAGAGAGGCTTGGCAGAGCAAAACCACCTTCACAGCATGGCGCCTGGGAAAGCAGAGAGTGGGGGGAGGGGGGATTTTGTCTTCCAGGCCGTGCCCCAGTGACATGCCTGCATGTCCCACCATCACACTTAGCTGTGTACTCACTCACCTGTGGGCCAGTCCACTGTGAGCACCACACCCTCATGGCCCAGCCATCTTCAAACACCCCACCTGTGTGTGCATGGGCTTTGGGGGACATCTACGCAGAAACCAGGCCATTAAGCTTTGGATGAACTAGAGCTGGTTCAGTGTATCGCTTGTAACTTCTAACTCACTTTCTTGGTCTCATTTGAAAACATTGATTGAAAACCTACTATGCACTGCTTGTTCTCTATGCTATGAATAGATAAATAGATTTAATTTCAAAATTCGTATCTAATTTCATAAGTTGAAAAGAAGGAAAGGTGGTTTTGGGATATAGGGTGATTGAAAGTCAAATGAGATTTAATACAAATATAGTCTCTAAAGGTCTTTGTCATATTTCTTAGAGGTAGCGTTTCATTACAAGAAAATATGATGACTTTCAAAAAGTACTTATAAAAGAATCAAGTAGAATATTTTTCATTAACTTTGAATGCCAGTCTTATACTACAGATTAGAATTTTAAGCAAAATGAGCAGAGGTTATGTGTATTTATGCCAACTGCTATAAATATCACCTTTGTGACAGGGAAGAGTCTGCTGGAAACCTACTTTGTATTTGCAGGAGAAAATAATCTGCAACAGTTGTAGACTTAGTGCCTACTATTTTAGAAAAACCACTAATAGTTGTCATGTAAAATGCAAGAAAGCCTTCTTCTGAGGTAGGGAAATGTATAAGTATATGTATTTCTGAGAGATTACCTCTGGAGTTGTTTCTGTTCATCAAATATTTTCTCTTCAACTTTCATGATCTTTGACAGCTTCTGTGAGGAGAAAAAGTTCTTAGACTAAAACAATCTCAAAGCAGTTCTTTGCTTTTCCAACTTTTGGAAAAGAACAGTGAGCTTTCTTTTGACTTTCACACTCCTGGAAACACAGAAATAGTGCAAGTAGAACTGTGTGACGCAGTGTTGTGCCTCTTCCAAGCCCTGGGGGTGGCAGGTGTGGGAGGGGAGGGGACATTAGCACTGTCCTGCCTGCTGTGAGCCATTAGCCCGCTGCCCCTGGCTCTGCTCCCAGCTGGCTGCAGAGCTCACAGAGCTCTTGGTGCAGAGAGGGAAAGGAGAAAGGCATGTTATTGCCTTTTTGTGGCAAGATCTCATTTGCATTCCACTCCAGGGCTCTTTCATAAGACATTAGATAAGTTTCCTTTAAGTTTCTTAACCCTTTGATATTTCTTATGAGGTAGAAAAAATGGAAGACACTCCTATTGGCCTTGAAAAAGTTTGAAAGTGTTTTACTTTTCAATGTTTATTTATGCTTAAAATTTGAAAGCTTCCTAAAGAGGAGAGTCAGGGGACTGGACTTCTCCAAAGGACAATTTTATGAATTCGACTCAAAGTCAGATGCATTGATAGTGTTTCAAAAATGGCAGCACATGGCATTTTCTTCCTGTCTATTACCTGCTTGAGTGAGTACCTGTCTTTTGTTTGTGACAAATTTAAGTAGAAAGGAAGGATAGAAGCCATGTTATGCAGCTCACCAAGCAGAGTAGAACAAATGAGGTTTAGTGCCCAGATATAGCAGTCAGAGACAGTGATTTAAATAAACCCAGCTGACAGTTCCTCGTCCTGTGGCGCTGTATGAGTGAACTTCTCCATAAGTTTTCCCAGTTGTAAAGTAGAACACTGCCACACCGCCTAAGTTGGACATACAACAATGGCAGTCTTACATTATCCTCTTGAGTATATATTCTGCTGTTATTAATTTTAGTGATAGAACAATGGCCCATGCACAGAAAACAAAAAATAATGATAAAGATCATCGTAAATAAATGAAAGTGAAATAGAGCACATGGGAGGGACTTGGAATTACTCACATATAGTTTTAATTTCCAAGCCCAGTTCTCATTTATGTCATTGATATAGGAAAAATATAACTCCCAACCTGTCAGATGTCAAATATATTGAGTTCAAGATCTCACAACATTGAGGATTGACGTTTTGAACCAAAGGAAGAAATTAGCAAAGTTTCATGGGAAGAATAGCTGCTGGATTTCCAAGAGGGGTCTCAAGCCACTGAGGTTCTTTGTCAGGAATAATATATAAAGCAAATTCATGGGTCAGATTGTAGTCAACAATCTATAGTCATTTAGTTAATACAGATCCAATAGAAAAATGAGTTATATAGCAAGGGTATATGGCAAGAACAAAGGCATTCTGGGAAAGGGGACAGAGTGTGGGTCCAGGTGTCCTGGTCACCCACCTGTGTTTCTGATGCCCACATGGGCTCACTGGATTGGGCAAAACTAACTACAATATAGTCTAAAGTTACTGTTTTTCTCCAGGGTGACTTGCAGGCCTGGCTATTGTTTTCCAACTTGAGCCTTGTCTTTCTTCAAACTCTCCCACAGCCACAAATCTGATGTCTTTGCTTTGGTGATGAGTTCTTTGAGGGCCCAGTTACTCTCTGACTAACATTAATCTATCTAAATTAGCTGTCTATAATAAGAATAAATTCTGCATTCTGTTAGGCATGTGAATATCTCCATACTCAGTTCATTCATTAAAGCAGAATTTTAGTTTAAAAAAATGCTTCCAGAGGCATTGTGGCAAGTGTTCTGTGCTCCTGATGAGTACATGGGCAAGTTTCTGTATCTGCAGCTGTAAATAAAGTTACTTCTGATTCCGTTATAGCTTTAGAATGTAAAATTCAGAGCAGCAGAGAATTTTGACTGTTTCGTTCACTGCTATATATCTAGTGCCCAGGTTACATTCTAACTTTGGAAGATATGTATAAATATTATGGACAAAAACAATGAATGTGACATTACATATATTCAGATTGAACAGAACTTTGAAGCTAACTCCATACAATTCCATGATAACGAAAAATTCGGTTCACCTTTCTTTTGCTTGGACAAATGACACCATCAGTGTATGTCTTTGAAAGATATAAAGGAAAGTCCTTTTTTCCAGTAACTCCTCTCCGTTGCTGCAACTTTGTCAAGTCCCAAGGAAACAAGAGCAGTGGCTCAGTGCTTCTCAGCACCAGCCCAACTGGCATTCCTGAGCACACGATGGAACACGGACACCAGATCAGAATCCAGATTCAGCCTTCATTCCCTCCCACAGGGCTACACAGCCACAGGGGATGCGGAATGACAAAGAATCCGGGGACTGTAACAACAAGAATGCCTACCTCTAAGATCTGCACTCATAGTCTTCAGATTTTGTAGTCTTGTCAAAAGAACTTCAGTTACTTCTGTACTTCTAGGACTGTAAGGAATAAAAGGATTATAAATATTGTTTCCAAGATGCCAATTTCAATGAAGGGCTGGAAAAATATTTTGAAGAGCTAGAGTTGCCCAAAAGTAGATTTAATCTATCTGCTTGGTTAATACAGTAGATGCCTGTGTGCCATTCATGCAGGAAGGGACTGGTTGTACATATTCAAGTGTCGTAGAGGGTTTTGAGTGGAAAGTTAAAGGAGATTAATTTGAGACTATTGTTATTAAAAGAGATATATTTGGTTTCAGTGCATGAAAACTTTGGTTTGTGAGTTTATTTTATTCCAGAAGCATAATTATAATCCTAAATCTTTAGGATTATATCAAGGTGAACTTGATATTTCCACAAGAAATAATGGAAATTCAGATGATACATTCCACAACCCCAACATCATATTTATATAAAATGATTAAAATAGTGTATATAATAAAAAATATAAAGAAAATGCAAAAAAGAAAACAAATGCAGAAAAATTAACCTGCACTTACTTTTGAAAACTTTCATGGCTGGTGCGAGGGAGTTAAAAGGAGGGTTATTGTGTAAGAGGTCTTTCACTATCACTAATGTAATCACTGCTGTCTATTGGCTCGTGGGATCTTTTTGTTTTTCTATGATTTTAAAAGGAAATCTATCCGTTGACATGCTTTTGCCTCCTTCTGCAGATTTCCTAAAATGCGATGGGGCATTTTGTTAAATAGATTCATTGCTTGCAGTGCTGCAGCCTTACTTAGTGGTGTTTTTCTACAAAACACTGCACTGTTCCCCACACTGTATGCATCTCCTTATCTCCCAGTCTCTCTAGAAGTGAGGGATTTGTCTACCTTTCTCTTAAATAAGCTTTTGCTGTTAGGAGATGATAACCTACAGGTCTGCAGTGAGAAAGAGGGAGGGCAGAGACAGTGAGACAGAGGGAGACAGGAGAGAGGGACAGAGACAGAGACAGAGGCAGAGAGTCAGAGAGCTGAGGAGAGAGAGAGAGACAGCAGAGAAGAGCCTTTCCTCAGTTGTGATCACATGATCAGCACCCTGTACTCCTCATGCAGTGAGACGTCTCTGGCTGATCAAGTTATGTTATCAGTGCTTGCTCATCTTGGGGAACACTCGCAGAACAAGTTACTCACAACACAAGCTTTTACTGAACATTCAAATTAACGAGATAATTAAATCTTCAGAATTTCATCTCAGAACTCCAAGATAAAACCTTAGAATTTTGCTTATGGGGCACTTGATTCTTTGCCAGATTTAAAATAGACAAACAGGTTCTGTACTTCGCTTGTGATCCCGGAAGGAGAAAATAAGCGAAGAAAGAAGAAAATGAGAAATCTTAAAGTTGCTTGCAAATGATGAGCAAAAATGGTTGTTTACCTTGATTAAAAAACATGAAGACATACATAGTTGCTTTTCTAAGAAAAGCATTAGATGAAATAGACTTGAGGTATAATTTTCCTGGAAATGAAATGAAGAGAGGATATCTATAATTATCTACAGCTTAATTGAACAGGTGGATATATACTGGCTGGCCTGAGAGCTCACTGTGTAAAGTTTGTTAAAGTGTTTGTTGCTGCTTCGGGCCAAAGTATAGAGCCAGGAGTATTCTCTAGCACACTCCTGCTGTCCCTTCATCAGCCAGGATTGTAATAGGCTGAAGAACTTATTTTGCGTGACTCCTTCTGATAGGTGACAGGGAACATGTTCTCTCAGAGTAAACAGTAGTGAAGATCTAACCTGCCACATGACCTAGTTTGGAAAGAAAAGGTATGATTTATGGGTAGAAAGTAATTGGCTTCAGAGTTTGGCTGGTTCTAAAATAGAAGTATTAAAGCATCTTCACCAAAAAAAAAGAAGAGAAGGAAAATCCTATAAAGATACAAATAATCACATATCCAAGGCTTCCTACATGTATGTCGCTGCTTATCAGGCTTGTCTTGGAAAGAGGCTTATGATGTTCATTTGTCCTGATCTGTCTTGCTGACCATTCTGAACAG
Source organism: Petromus typicus (assembly GCA_004026965.1). Classification (NCBI taxonomy): domain Eukaryota; kingdom Metazoa; phylum Chordata; class Mammalia; order Rodentia; family Petromuridae; genus Petromus; species Petromus typicus. The sequence continues at coordinate 9,591 of PVIR01007712.1, read as the reverse complement.
TGACTCTGAAGCCTAAAAATAGATTAGGAAGTGTCTCACTCTCTCCTTGCTGAGACACAATACCAAATACCTAGAGCTTTGAGAAAAACAGGGCTCTATGAGCTCGTGTTTGTAGCCCACAGCTGGCTGGCTCCAAGGCAGGGAGGCATGGTGAAGGGTCTGGCTAAGGAAAGCTGCTCACACCATGGCAGCCAGGAAATGGAGAGGACAGGTGGAGCTGGGGAAACAGGCCCCTCTGGGTCATGCTCTCAGTGACTCGTCTGTTCTGACAAGACCCTGTCTTCAAACAGTAAGTCACCTGCAGTGGTCCATAATCAGATCATGGCACAATCACCCTGTCTGTGAGCACCGAAGGCTTTGGGGTACATCTAGGTACAAACAACAAGAGGAAGTGAAATATAAAATAATTGTGTATATTTTGAATAGTGATTAATGCTTAATCTATTTAGATTGTAACGAAAACCCTAAAAACAATGAGGGGCAAAATCAATAAAACATAGATACAAAATTCTGGCCTCTGGTTTCCTGTAACATCAGGCACCAGTAAATCAAGTGACCTTCCATGTAAAATAACTAAAAATACTAAAATGTATCTTTGTAGATGCTTCCATCAGCTGGTGAAAATAACCCTGCCAAAGTAGGAGCTCTGAACCTGCCTCTCCTGTTGAGGATATTTGTCAAACCAGCAGACTTGAGTATTAGCTTGTATTCAAGGCACAGGTGAAAAAGCCCCATGTGAGTCCTTCCCATCAGAGAAGTCCAGGAGACCAGCTATTGCACACCGATTGTATGCTGCTGCAGTGGATAATATTAGCATGTAGTGAGCTAGGCAGGTGTCATGTAGCTGAGCCTGGCCAGTCATCTGCTGCTTCCAGGCCAGGTCAGAGGATGACAAGTGTTGCTTCACAAGGAGACAAGGTTACGGACTCAGGGTTTAGCAGAGGGCAGCCCAAGAAAACTTGTAATCACTGTTAATGAGTCACTAAATAGCTCGGATATTAATTTTTCTCATCTTTTCTATGAAAAAAATAGAGAATTCAGCCTCTCTTAATATTCTCCCAGCCTTATAGTTTTCAGAGTTTTGTCATATTTTGATAAGCCCACTTATTATTAAAGCTACCCTCTTGACAGACTTGTAAGTGTGTAATACAGTGTTATTACATATATGTGTCATGTTGCATGTCAGCTTTCCGGAACTGGTATATTCACCCTTTGCATAACTCAACATAAAACAGCTCTTCAATTTTTGAATGAATGAGAAAAAAAATGATTCCCAAACTACCTTTCCCTGAGAAAGTATTTTCTATAGCAATTATATTGGCTATTTAAAATTCTGTTCCTTCAGCATTGCAATCCCATCATGAAGCTCTAAGTTTTTAGAGACATTTTAAACCAACTCCCACTGAGCAGTGAGACGAACCATGTGGGCTGATCCACAACAGTTCATAAATATCTTCAGCTACAAACCCTCCAATTTTCCTTTTTGATTTTATAAGAAAATAAAACCAATTTTCATAGTAAAATAGAAAAACTGTATTACATCAGATATCATTATCTTTAAACTGATTAGACTACAAGAAATAAACCAAAATGTTCTAATTAAAAAAGATATTAACACAAAACTATTCTCAGCAAACTAGGGTAAAGTAATGGTATAGGTGAAACCAAAATTAGTGCAAGCACTAATGATGTAGATATAAAATATCTGGTGCGAAACAAAGAGAGACGAATAGGACGGAGGCAGAAGTTCACACACTTAACGAGCACACAAGCTCCATCGTCTAACGCCCTCCTGTTTCCTTGTCTCTGGCCTCATCTCTTGTTGAAACCCTAAGCTTCTGTGATCAAAGAGCCTTGATTCCGCAACTAGAGAGTGATCAGTACTTACCATTTTCTCTCCTAAATATGGTGTTTGTTGGCTAATCTTTGGTTTATCCATTCTGTTTTGTTGCTGCTACATCATACCAGTGGTGAACTGTTGGAATATCTCCTCTACGTAACCAGGCTAAACAACTAGACAGTATTTTTTATTTAAAGTGATCCAGCTTGCCCAAATGAGTGATTGAGTGCACTGTTAGGCAGTAAGAGGTAGTCTTATATAACACGATGCTTTTAAGTAAGGAAACATGTTTAAGTACCTGATTCAAAGCCAGATGTAGTAGCGCAAACTTGCACTCTTGAAGGCTGAGACAGAAGAATTGCTGAAATTTCCAGGCCAGCTTATACCTCACGGTGAGTTCAAGGCCAGCCTCAACTAGATAGCTGTCTCAAAAAATAAATTAATTAATAATAATAATAGAAGGAGTACCTGAGAAGCAAGGAGTCATTCTCATTGGCTTTCCCTGAGTACCTCACAGTGTTCAGAGAACCCTCATCTTCTGCCTTCTGTACTCCTGCCTTCTCAAAGGGCTCTTGATGGTTCTTTGTCTACTACTCACATCCTGCTTATTGATACTGCTTAAGGCCCTCTTCTCTATCCTTTCCTTGATTTATAATTATCTCTATCTTTATTTTCTTCTCAAAATTCTCAGTGCATTATTCTGACAACCTTTTAGCTGCCTTGGCCTGGATTAACTAAAATTTCATCTTACTAATAATCACCTGTATCTTTATCCCTGGAAGTGTCTTAATTATCCACTTTTTAGAATAAACTTGAATTTGTATATTCATTATTGCCTACTTTGTCCTTTTTTTCAGTTATTCACCGAATTCTGCTTCTGAGTCTCTTCTGAACTGGTGTTATGTTTTGCTTGCCTCCCCTGCCCCAGGATGGGGCACGTTCTCAGATCTCTGTCGGATTCTCTTTTCCTGTCTTTTTTCCTTTTTCTTCCACATATTCTGTACCCTACAGAGAATGCTTTTCTCTCTGTCTCCCATCCGATTCAGCCTTATTGATGCTTGTTTATTCTTTTCACTAGGTTAAAAGGTCACATTTGCATGACAGTGTCCTGACTCCTGTCTTCCTTGAAAGACTTAGATGATACTACATCTCTACTACCATAGTAAACATTGAACTAAGTCAAAATGTACCATTCTTTAAACCACTTTATTACTATAATAGGTATAGGGCCAGGGATTTAGCTCAGTGGTTCCAGTGCCTGTCTTGAAAATGCAAGGGCTGGGGATCTATCCCCAGTAACCACATACAATACTGGGAGTGGAGACTCACGCCCAGCAGCAACCAGTACCACATACCACAGTGCCGGGCGTGGTGGCTCATGCCTGTCATCCCAGCACTCGGGAGGCAGAGGCAGGAGGATTGCTGTGATGTGAGTTGGAGGCTGAGCTCAGGGTCAGCCTAAACTACAACGTGAGATCCTGTCTCAAAAACAACAACAACAACAACAACAACAACAACAACAAAAAAAACCCCACAACAACAAGGACAAAAAAACCAACCCTATAATAGGTATAAAATTATTTATCAACAATTTATTCAGGGATTCTAATGGTGAAGGAAGGTGACATGGGAATTTTCCTGAAGTCTTATACGTGGTGCTGACAGAAATCCTGAAGGTGCTAAACAGACAATACAGAGGAGACAGCTGGACAAGGTTAGGAAATTTAAGGAGCATCATATGGCTGGAGCACAAGTTAGAAAGGAAATAGTCAAAAGAGAAGTGTGCAGAAAAATGCAGAGGGTTTTTTGAAGATAGTAAATGAAAAATTAAAGATACTGGATTTTGTGTCCTCTGTGAGGAATAATTTGTAATTTTTTTATCAAAGAAATTATATGATCCAATTTTCCTTTAAAAATATTCAGTTAGCAGAATGCTGAGATAAAATACAAGCACTTTTGAATAGGAGAAAAGAGCAATAATTCAAGTCACACAGGCAGTTGTGTGCTCAGGAGTCATGGGTGTGTAGGAAGAAGGAGAGATTGAAAGGCTCTCGAGCATTACTGACAGGAAGCGGTGGTCAATTAGATGTGGTGGGAGAAAGAGAAGAAAGAGTTAAAAACAAGCCTGAACTTCTGGCTTGAACAACAGGGTGTGATAGAGTTATTAACTAAGTTGAGGGAAAAAAATAGAGAGACATTATGAAAACATAGACCTCTAGAAGGTGAGGAGCAAAATGATGTAGACCTAGTATGTAAAGGACACTAGGTACATGTGCCATGAGCAGCTGAATGCAGGACTCAGCACAGCAGCTGAATGAGAGCATAGAGGAGTCTTTGGTAGACAGGCTGGTTATGCAGATTTGAACTCAGCAGCCTGTGGGTGGGTTTTATGGGAATAACTGTGGAAGGGACAGTTCTAGAGCAAGCATGAGTAACAACCCAGTGGCAAGTGTTGCTGGGTAACAGGACAGAAAGGATCACTTCTAGACTGAAGTGAATGCAAGTGACCATTACAGAGAAGTCTGTAGTTACTGGTGGGATCGAATCATTTTCTTTATTTTTAATGGTATCTGCATGCAGTACGTAATGATTAAATTCACTGTAGGTAACTGGTACATTACCTAACACAGGCTAGTTCTTTTTCTTTTCCCCTTCTCTTCATCCCCTTTCATTTTACCAGCATCTGATTCAATTCTCTTTTATGTCATTGTAAAGTTAGTTCTCAGATAAACAGACTGACAGTCAGTCTAATTGGCAAAAAAAACCTTTATCAGCCATGTAACACAATTATACAAAATCAAGGTACACTTTTAGATATATTGTGCATGCTGCATAACAGTAACTTTTTTCTCTTTTTTTCCTGTTATGTGTCTATTTTGCAATTTTTACATAGAGTTTTTCACATAAGAGAAACTGCAATATTTAAGTTTGTGTGTCTGATTTACTTGTATTAATATTATGTACTCAATGTGCATCTGTGTTCCTACAAATTGCTCAGATTTATCCTTCTTTATGGCAAAGTAGTAATCCATTGTGTATAAACACCACATTCTCTTCATCCATTCATTGTTGATGTGCATACAGGATGTTCCCAAGATTTAGCTGATATAAATTGTGCTGCTATCAACGGATCTGCCTGCATCGCTGTGGTACGGTGTCTTTAACTGTTTGGGCCAGATAGCTCAAAGGAAAAGCTAGGTCAATGAGGTTTCTGGTTTTAGGTTTTGAGGAAAATTCATACTGATTTCCATAATGGGGCCTTATCAATTCCCGCTCCAATGAACAATGATGAAAGTTTCCTCCCCCACAGCCTCACTAGAATTTCTTACTGTTTGATTTCTTGATGATGGTGATCTTTCTGGACTGAGGTGGAATTTCACTGTTATTTTAATTTGTATTTCTCAATTGGCCAGTGAGATCGATCATTTTCTCATGAATTTATTGGTCCTTTGTACTTCTTCATCTGAAAAGCATCTGTTCATTTAAGATCCTTGTTTTTTAAACTGGGTTTTTAAATTTTGGAAGCCTACTTTTAAAAATTCTTTATATATTTGAGATATTAATCCTCTGTCTGAGAAATAGATGGCAGATATTTTTTCTAATTCTGCAGGGTGTCTCTTCACTTTGCTGCAGGTTTCCCTTGCTGCCCAGAGCTTTTTAATTTCATGTGATCCTACTTGTGGATTTTTGATGCACTGCACCCAGGACTCCAAGAAGCCAATGTGGTAGACAGGCGTGGTGGCTCATGCCTGTAACCCCAGCACTCGGGAGGCAGAGGCAGGAGGATTGCTGTGATGTGAGTTTGAGGCTGAGCTCAGGGCTAGCCTAAATTACAAAGCGAGATCCAACAAGTAAGCAAGTACAGAAATAAATAAAATAGCATATGTGCTCCCAAGGCTTTTATTAAATTAACGACATACTTTACAAGAGTGCTTTTTAAAAACTGAGAGATTGCAATAGTCGTGAGACCTAAATGTGAGTGTACATGAGTCAGGCATTATCCATGACATAATTTTCAGAAATGATCTCATGTGACTTTCAGGTATTACCAGGTAAGAACTATTTTTATCACCATTTCAGTCATGAGAGAATTGCACTTTAGAGGGGGACACCCAGGACAAAGCAGCAGTGCTATTAAACTGAGCTTAGACTTGATTCAAGACTGACTCCAAATGTTATATTTAAAACGCACTCTTCTGTTTTGCTTTGGTACCAAGATTGATTGGCCATTATTTGCTCCTGAAGGAATTGTACTATATAATTACTTGGCAACAATATTTTAATGGTACCATCTGTTTGTGCTTCCTTTTTTCTTTTCCCTACTAGTGGCAGAGTCCATGTGTCTGTAAAATACTCCTTGCAAGCTGTGTTTCATTCCCTATCAGTCGTGCGTGCTCCACCTACACAGTGGAAAAGATGGAATGGCTGGAGGAAATAGATGCTCGCACTTGTGCTGCTCGAATTACTAAAGAACCAATAAGGCTGGTTCTGTGAGATTATTGACTGGGAGCCTTTGCCAAGCCCATCATTTTCCTCTGAGCCTTTGTTTCAAAGGGTGCTGCACTCATGGCTCTCTGAGGGATGAGGATCCTTGCAGCACTGAGCAAAACCACCCAGGATGATTCTATTACAGTTGATGAAGCAATTTGGAATCCTCTTGTCATTCTTTTTATATTGGAGATCAGGTGCCCACACATCATGCCTTCTGTGTCTCTTCAGTGCTTTAGAAAGGAATTCAGTATGAATTCTGCCTATTCCTCTACACCTTGATTTAACTCAACTTTCTATTTTCTACTAGGGTAATACAGTAAAAGAAGAATTATGCATACAACAGAGACATAGCTTCTGTCAGACTTGAGGAAGCCTGATTTTTAAATTATTTTTATTCAAACACATAAACAAGATTGATAAAATGTTTTCCACATCTGTATGTTTGCATCATTTTCAACACACCCCTCAGATTAAGTGATTAGTGTATATATCTTTTATTTAGCATTGACACTATAAATAACTGACATCAACTGATTTTGAGTTAATAAGAAAAGATGGTGGAGGGAAGATAGGATAACTGTTAGTATCCCTGTTTTAAAAATGCTAGGAATTGGCTATAGCCATTTCATTATTAATTCTCAAAGAGTATTCTGGTTTGATTTTCTCATTTCCAAAACTGTTAGTCAAACTGTAGATGATATACCTAGCAGAGGAATGACCAGATCAAATGGGACCTCCAATCCTAGATTTTTGAGGAATCTCCACACTGATTTCCACGGGGGTTGTAAGAGTTTACACTCCCACCAACAGTGGAGAAGGGTTCCATTTTCTATGCAGTCTCACCAACATGTGTTGTTGGCCAATTCTGAGATAGCAGCCATTCTTTGTGGAGTAAGATGGAATCTCAGTGTTATTTTCATCTGCATCTGTCGAATGAACAGTAATATTGAGCATTTCTTCATGTGCTTCTTAGCTGCTTTTACTTCTTTCTCTGAAAAGTGTCTATTCATTCCAGATTTCCATTTTTGAATTGGGTATTTAAATTTGGGTGGGCCAGTTTTTTAAAGCTCCTTATATACACAAAAGAATGAAAAGATTCATATCACAGTGATGTATATGCACCCATGTTTATAGCAGCTCAGTTTGTGATAGCTTAATATTGGAAACAACCAACATGTCCGTCAACTGGAGACTGGATAAAGAAGAAGTGGTTCTTTAAAAGAATGGAATATTACTCTACTATTAAAAATGATAAGATCGAGTCATTAATACTTAAATGGATGCACCTTGAGAACGTCCTCATAAGTGAAATAAATAGGGCACAGATATGAAATATTATATCTTTTTCTCTGCTATGAGAAAATGAAGATGTAAATGAATTCTAGTATATATAGTATATATTGGGAAATAGAAAATAGTTAAAAGAAAAGAGGGGGTAGGGGTAAATAACAAGGGGAAAATAATGTGATGGTAATAAAAAAGGAAACAAAGCTTATGAATATAGGGGGTGGGGAGTTTTAGGATGGGTAGGGAAATGGGAAAAGTGAGAATTAAGTTGTGTCATAAACTGATACAAATTATCAATGTTGAATGTGATGATGATGTGTATATATAATGTACCAATAAAGATTTGAATTTTTAAAAAATTGTGAGTCAGTATAATATATTCGAACCTACTTCACATAACAAGCATTTTCTCAAGGTAAAGAGATGTGTGTATTCTTTGGCATATATTGTAGCAGGTGAACCTTGTCAGGTGAAATGTATGCTCCATTTGGGGAAACGGAGCGGCTAAGTTTTGGGCTGTAGAATGAGTGATGATCCTGATTCTTTGGGCTGACAAGGGAACAAAATTTAAGAAACAAGAATCATGAGTATTCACCTTATCAGGTTTACAACTTGTACTATAGCAATGTTAATAAGATTAAACATCATGTCCTCTGAAAAACCTGAAGTGGACATTGCAAAGAGAAAGTTCTTTATCATTCTTTAAGTCTTCACACTTTGCTTTCCTGAAGAGAGTGAAGAACAATAGTTGAAACTACTATAATTTTGTTAGTATTATCGTTCCTAGACCAAATCCAGTTTCTCTAAATACTAACCATGCCAGAAAGCTGTGTTGTTAGTGCTGTTAGTGTTCTGTAAGTTCCAAACTCCCCGGGAAGGGCCTGCTTTTTGTCCAGGTCAATGCTGCTTCTCTGGAGCCCTCCTCACAGCTATGGACCCATTCTGATGCTTCTCCTCAAAACATTTCTTGGCTCTCTGGAATGGAATCGAACATGATGGGTTTATTCTATATCCTGTCAGTACTTTTTTCTGTGACAAAGCCTTCATACTAATAAACCAGGCTTATAAATTAATGAGCATTCATGTGACCTGTAGACCAATAGTACCATTTCCTGGGAGCCAGCTCAACGTGCATATTCTTCAGCTTGGAGAAGCTGGACCTTAACGAGCATTTTAATATGTCCCTTGGGTGAAGCTTTTGCACATTAAAATTCGAGAAATGCTACCGGACCACCCCAAGATTCAGCAGCAGTCACTGGTGACCAAGAAGGAATTCCTCAGCTGCCAATACCTCCCTCCAGAGAAAGACTTCACATGGCGGCAGTGCTGAGCCACAGTGTAGGGCTAGCAGCTGGGATTCCCGGGCAAGAAAAGTGGGTGGCATTTTGGCACAAGGACAGTGACACACTACCAGTCATGTTTTAGCCTTATTTCACTGGAAAAAGTTCACGTGGAAATACACACTGTAAAAGGGTTAAAAGAATAGTGTGTTCACTTTCACTGAGAGAGAGACAGAGAAAGAGAGAGGGAGGGGGGGAGAGAAGGAATGTTTTTTAATCCCTAGCAGAACTTTGACCACTTAAAAATTCTACAGTATAAATGTGGCTTTCCATTTAGCTTCACAGGTCAAAGCAAAAATCTAGTTCTCCAACCTTTCATTATTTCCTGAATTTCTTCACCCCCTTTATCATTTCTGTACTTTAAGACAACATAGTATGCTACCTTATTTTTAAACAAATATTTGTCATAATGAAAGGAATTTATACTCCCAATTCCAACATTCTTCTTGATTTCTGCTTTTTCTATTCTAATTGTATCATCAGTAGTTGTTAAACAATTAGTTATACATAGAAATTTATATTTTTAAGAAGCTTACCTGGTGATAAAAATACATGCTCAAGTATCACATTTTGAAAAATGTGAACATTGGGCCGGGGATATAGCTCAGTGGTTCCGGCGCCTGTCTTGCAAGC